>CM053274.1:75874728-75964728 GCA_028583415.1 Protea cynaroides
ACCTCTTCTGTCAAATCATCGTTCCCAACTAGATTGTTTCCACCAAGATTGTCTCCGTCAAGATGATTGTGGGTGTGTCTCACCATTGTTCAGAGGATGAAAGCGAAGGTTCTTGATTTTGAATTCTTGAACGGCCCCACAGTGAACGCCAAACTATTGCTGTAAAATATCGACTGACTCGTGGTTCTTCTTCTTCTGCAAAACAAGAGGGAGAAAATATTATTGGAGGGCAGACCAAGGCAGCCAATCGTCCACTCTGACAATCAAGTCAGTAAAAGGAGCTAACAGTATGGAGCATGACAAGAAGAAAGCAAGCTCCTAAGACGTGGGGAAGAAGGTGAATTCAAGATAGGCTGAAAGTAAGGTACAAATGAATGTTGTGATTTTACCTTGAATCGTCGAGTGGTTATATAGAATGTAGAAAATCTCAGATAAGTTCCAAGCATAACTACCTAACCGCCAGGAGCATATCCTATAATCGCGCATGATCGTGGGATGGTGATCCTACGGCTGGGGTGTAACAAACTGTCAAATCGCCTATCCAATTTGCCCGCTACAAGAAGATTCTCCACTTAAATAGGTTCTTTGTTGATGTGACGATTTAGAATTCTCACAAGAGCGCACTAGACGAGATGCGAGGCGAGCACGAGCTGGACCATCCATGGAAAGGTGGCGAGTTGAGGTATAGCACGGCCAAGTCGCAAGCTAGTTGTGTGACTTGTCATACCGCGCAGATGGTTGGCAGGTTTCAAGTCACCGAACGCGGCGACTTCCAAACCGATAAGGGTAGCGAGTTAAGATAACGGCAGCCTGGACACATGTCACCCTCCCATGTCATCATGCCTGGGGACACATGTCACTAACGGTTGGTGGGCGAAATATGGTATCAACAGAATTCATGGCTGGGTTGGACAACTGTTGTGGTTCATTATGTCCAGCATACTATTTTTGCACTTACAGTGAATTCCGACAAATATTTTGATGTCTTTCACTCTGCCAAGGTTAAAGCTCATCACATAAAAAATGTATATTTTGAATTAGCTTTCATATGCAACTTCAATCAACTCAACCATATATCAGAGTTGATTAAGAGGAAGAATAGTGTAGGAGTTCTTTACCGACTGAAAGAGGAACTTCACAAAGATATTCCTTTATTGAAGTCCTCATTTGTTTGGGATCTTAGGGTTTGTTTATATTTCCATCATGGGTATATCTCCATTGTAATTCCTCAATCAATGGATTTTATTGTAGGCATTTGTATGTCATTTTAGTCACATTGTGAGCTCACCGTGGGTGTGGTTTGAGCACAGGTATTGGTGCTCCTTTCCGTAGGTACTGAAGAATTCAGGGGTTGGTGCTCCCGGTACTGGGTGCTATTGAATCTAAGGGTTGGTGTTCCTAATAGTGGATGCTACCGAATTTGGGGTTGGTGTTCCTGGCAATGGGTGCTGCAAATTAATGTGTTATGCATTATACCTGAAGGTCATATTTGAGTTGTAGCCTTACATTATTTCATCATCCAAACACTAGAAGGGATCTGGAGTTGAGGAACACTCCAATAAAAAATCTCTAAATAAATTTCTAGGGTTTTATATTTCTCTGTAACGGATCACATTGTGAAAGATTTTCACATAAATGGAGTTTCCCGTAGCCTGATGGTGACAATTTCTACTTTCTAGGTTTTCAAATATCAATGTTCCTATCAAAACCAAATGGAGATATTCGGCACAATCAGAGATCAATGCTGTTATTCAAAGAGGGGTAATCTGGATACTTTGAAATATCATGGGATAAAGAGAGGTGGAAGTTGGTTTTTCTCGGTAATCAAAAAGGAAATTAGGGGTAAGGGAGTTCGAAAAAATATAGGGCAAGTATAGAGGAGTTATAGTAATTGGCTCTAAAAAAACTCGTTTTTAAAATTCTCATTGGTAGCTTCAACCCGTGCATGTACTTCGATAGCCCATAGTATACACCATGGTTAATATATATGTTTAGTTGTTAACATACACTTATATTAATGGAGTACATGGTTAATTAAGAGTATACATTCATCCTCCTCTAATCATGATGAGTATACACCTTGGTTAACATATATGTTTTTTTGTTAACATACCCTCATACCCTTATATTAATGGAGTATATGGTTGATTAAGAGTATACATACATCCTCCTCTAATCATGATGAGTATTATTGTTCCATTTACTAATCAAGCCATCTAGTGATTTTCTTGATATCCTTTGAATCCAATTGTTGAGACTTTGTTGTTACCTTTTGTTGTCATCCAGTGACTTTGTTGTTTAGAAAATTGAATACTAATCTATTAGCATTATACAAGGATTTTTGTGGGCAATGCCTCACTGAAAAGCATATTTGATGCAGCTAAAAGAGAAGCACTACTGCTAAAAAAGAAGAAAGCAAAAGCTAATGCCTGATGCTCTTCAAGGAGGACTGCAACTTCCAATGGGGAATGGAAAGCAATGGCAGATTGCACAAGTAGATGTTCTTTTCGGTAAATATGTTTCCCTTTATAGGACAGTCCTAGTCCTGGTATTAACAACTCAGTATGGTTTTCTCATTCTTCCTTCAACCAAGGTCTGAAATTTCAGATTTCACCCATTTTCTCTCTGTCAAAACCAAAATATTTCAGTAAAATTCCGTAGATTGAAATTTCGGATTTCACCCATTTTTGCTTTCCATCAAAACCAAAATGTTTCAGTGGAATTTTGAAGATGAAAATAAGGGAAAATGTAGGAAACATAACCTAGTCTAGCCTTTTGAGATAAACCATTTGAACTGACTCATGGGGAACTTTTCTTTTAAGAGAATTATATAAGATTACATTCTATGGAAAATAGAGATAAAGATGCAGCCCTTTATTTCCTACTTTTCAGTTGTGTAGGCAGAAATACAAATTCAGACTCTGTTGACATTCTTCAATTTTCTCAACTTTAGGCTTGTTGAGAGCTCCAATGCCTGGCCTTTTCAAATCCATTCTTGAAGGAACGATAGTCTTCAAAGGTCTTCTGGATCTCAGCTTGTGTGTTCATCACAAAAGGTCCATACTGAGCAATAGGTTCATTCAGAGGCTGACCTCCAACCAAAGCAAATCTGAGTGGCTGGCTTGATTTGTTCCACACACTAAGTCCATCACCTGAACCCATGACCAAGAGCTGGTGAGCCTGTGCTGGTGAGGCATCCAATGATCCAAACACTCCCTCTCCTTCAATCACATATACAAAGGCATTCCATGACTCTGGTATGCTTTGGTGCCACTCAGCTTCAGGTTTCAGTGTGAAATCAAGGAACATTGCTGGTGTCCTGGTGAATACTGGAGACTTGACACCCATGCATTCTCCTGCTATGATTCTGACCTCAACCCCATCTTTCTCTGCTCTACTGATTTCTTCCTTGAGCATATCTTGGTATTTGGGCTCAATCCTGTGGGTTTTAATGATTGAGTTTGGTTTCAGACATTGAATGTGGATCTACTTAAAAAAATATAAAATGCCACAAAGAACAGAAAGAAAATTGATATCAGTTGATGGAATCTTTAACTTACATTTTGTCTTTAGATGCCAAATTGATCCAAAGCTGCAATCCCCTGTTGACCCCTTCACTAACAGGCATCTCTGAATGAACTATACCCCGACCAGCAGTCATCCACTGAAGAACAGAACATGACAACAACAAAGATTGAGACTCATACATTAAAATTTTATTTCAGGGAGAGCTCTTATTAGTAATTAACCAGAATCAATACCTGTACATCACCAGTTCTGATTGTGCCCTTGTTTCCTGCAAAATCTTGATGAGTGAAAGCTCCCTGCAATCCAAGAAAGCCACCAAATCAATCACTAATCATCCAAACTCCACACAAACACATTTTCAAAAATAAATCGGGAACTATGAAATCATACCTCCAACATGTATGTGACAGTCTCAAAACCTGAAAAGAATAGAGAACATATGTATCAAGGTATCAAAATAAAAGGACTATGGACATTAATTAAGGAGATTCTCAAACCTCTATGAGGATGATCAGGGAATCCAGCAGGAACGGTAACTGCAGAAGAACCAACCAGCAGAATAACTCTATGAGATTCTGTATATTCCGATAGGAAATAAATAAATAACTGAAGCAAAGAACAAGGAAGACCTACCAGCAAACTCATCCAACATGAGGAATGGATCCAAACGCCTCAATTCCATACTGAAATCGAAAACCCCACATAAACAATACTGGTAGTTAGCATCCAGAGAATGAGAAAATGATCAAACTACGAACCCTAAAAGAGGAAAAGGGAAGAAAATAAAGAAAGAACAAATACCCCAAACCCAAAAACTGAAAAACATAAATGAACATAGAAAAAACTGAGAAAACAAACGGAAGAATAAGAGAGAAAGAGAGAGAATGAAAACCTTCCAATGCTTCTTCTAACAACAGCTCCATCACCATCATTTTGGGTATTGGGATTGACCCTCTTCACAACCAATCTGGGTTTGCTAAGAACAGAGGATTGATCACTAGTAGAAGACATGTTCTTGAGATTGGGAACGAAAGAATGGAAGATTAGTGCCCAACAAACAAAGCAGAAAAGAACGATTATGTAGAGCTTGATTGAGGAGAGCCTAGACAGATACCGCTTATTTATAGATTTCAATTTCATGTGAAATTTTCTAAAATGTTGGTTTGCTTGGGTGTTCCAGTCCTCGCGTCGATTTAAACAATCCGCTTACAGAATCATTCGAGGGCGTGGGTAGGCGGTGAATCAATGATGATGATGCCACTATCACGTCATCATGACGTGCCAGCAGCCACCCATCCAGATAATATATTTTTGGGATTTTATTACCAAAACAAATATATATATTTTTGGGATTTTACATAAATTTATTCATCGAGACGTGAAGAAGATGAACAACAATTGATCTCATATTAAAAAGATGGGACCTTTACCTGCATCCTCTCATAGCAAAAAAATCCTCTCTGGGAAGTCAGTCCACCAATCAAATATATGACGGCTTGGGATACACCAGCACATATATCAATGAATTTTAGTTCATCAGATATTTAGCCGGCAAACTGGCACACAGAAGAGTATTTCAATCCCCTCATAGAATAGATAATGAAATTAGGAAGAATAGGATGGTCATTTCACCGGTAGACTTTTTACAAATGGAAAGAATGGAGGAGAGAGAGACAGGGTGGGATTCAAATCCTCTCCTTCCAAGGATTTGGGAGGAGAGTCGGCTCTCACCAATCGATGCCCCACACTTGGGTATCGGTTAGATCCGAGCCCTCCATCCTAGTCGAAGGTACAGATGCATAAGCACCCCATGTTGGCTTACCTTATCGATTCAGATAGAGGGCTTGGATCCATCCAATACTCACGTGTCAGGTCAGGCATCGACTAGTGGAAACCAACTCTCCTCCCAAACCCTTGGAAGGAAAAGATTTGGATCCGACATGATGGATGCGAAGGTACAAAGAGAAAACGGGAAAGGAAGAGCGATGCATGGGGATATATCAGGTATCCCCAAATTGGATCTAGCTAATTAGGGTAAAACCAGAAACATAATAAGTATTAAACAAAATTGGTCAATAAGGAATTCCAAATATAATATTTGAAATATGAGGTTACCATATTCGTAATCATCTATTTAGAACATGTAAGATTCTTTAAATTACTCTTTTTTTTTTTTTAAAGTTCTTTTAAGGTGTAGAGGGGGGTTTATTACCAAAGTATATGAAAGTGAGTGATGATTGCGATGTCAAAATCTGATCTAGATGGATTATTAATTGATCGTTCACGGTGTAAGGATATAATCCGATGATCGTTTGATCGCATCATTGATTATGAACCGAACGCGACATCAATCCATTAAATGACTATTATCCACTAGAGGTTAAATCCCTAGAGGTTATATATCTCATTCTCCTTATCCCTCTCCCTCTCATTTAAGATCCCCATTTTTCATGTCCCTAAAGCTAAGGGATATCATTGAAGTATGGAAAGGCCCTCATTCACTATTTCAAATAATTCATAATGATAGACTTTGTAGTTTTAGTAGATTATGATCCTCCATTGATAATTCTGCAATTTAATTGCAAGAGAAATTTAAAAAAGAAAAGAAAATAAAATGTTAAATTTAAAAAGAAAATTTTTATAAGTATATAATACAACATGATTATATAAATTATTTATTTTACCTTTTAAATGTAAGAAATTTAGATGCAAAGTAAATTGTAAATTAATAACTAAATATAAAATCATTTGGAATTAGTTAAATAGTCATTTGCTGAAATAATTATGACAGTTTTATTTTTTAAAATATTTATTTTTTTTTCCTTTAATTCCCTTTGCAACCAATTAGGACCACAGGATCTCAACTTCTTGAATGCTGGTCGTCAGATCACCTTGAATTGCTTGATGGAACAGCATTTTGCATAGTGGCTTTACGTCAGGGGAATGGAATCTCGTCTAAATGTACGGTGTATTTGAGTAACACCGCATCATTCCAAAAGTTATTTTGCTTCAGTGCTATGCGCTGCATCATTGAGAACTGCACCCGATCAACCACCATTTGAGCGACAGAAGCCGTAGCGTCCCCGACAATGTTCATAGCGCGCCTTTTATTAGAGTCATCGGATCTGCATTTGTCTGTCATGGTTTGACAACAGCCATCCGATCTGGATTCCCCTCTTCCTTTATTGCAAAAATACATTAATAAAATTCTGAAATACATATCGTACCCATGACACTTCTGGGGACGTTGCTCGATAGCAATGCTGATCCTGATCATTGGGAGTACATCAAGACACATGATTGATGCACTCTTAATCGTCAAGATCAACACTACCATATGTATACTCTTAATCATCAAGATCAACACTGTCATGTATACAGATGATCTTTTTACTCATAGTGCGTGACTAGGATGAGAAAGCATCCGAGAGATGCTTCTCTCCTTGCATTGTATCGAACACCTAATGAGTGTTTCAAGACTTAACGATTTTTAAAGACTCAATCGCATACATTTATGGTTGTGTCGTACACGGATGATGCCTTAACGATTCAATAAAAATTTGACTTGAAGAAAGTGTTGATTCTAACCATTGAAGGATAGATAGGATATGATTTAGATTCTCCTTAGTTAATAGAATTTTCCTTCTATTTTATATTAAAAAAAATATTTTTAAGTATACTTTCATAAACTTTTGAAACCCTTATTTAATCAGTGTCAATTCCATTTTAGGATTCAAAGCTGAAACTAGAGCATACAAGAGGCCTCCCTATGTGGGCTATCCAGGAAAACAAAACCCTTTTGTCAAAGGAGAGACTTTTCAGTTATAAGATTTTTTTTTTTTTTTTTTTTTTTTTGGTAACTAGTTGTAAGAATTGGAATTTTGACTTTCTCGTGTTGTGGGAGTCCAATTTCGCACGTTTTAATTTATCTTATCACGATTTATTAACTATAAATATTTATTATTATTTTGGGTAAACAACTGTTAATGTTTATTGACTTCCCATGTGAGAGAGAGAAATGGGGATTTCAAATGGCATTCATTATACCTAAGCATTACGTGTGGTATAATCATCATTGTAAAATGTCATTTTTATCCTTTGAAACTTTTTTTTTTTTTTTGATAGATTTACAGAAAGATTATGAATCAAGTAAAATAAAATAAATTATTTCTATAGGAATCAAACCTACAACCACAATTTTTACTTTCATCTTCATCCCACCACCACTCTTCCCTTTAATATTATTAAATATGTTAAGATCTAATAAAATAAAATAATAAAAACAAAATATGTTAAGAAATCTAGATAATTTATACAATCATGTTATGTTATAAATATATATTTAAAATTTAAAATTTTCATTTCCCTTCCATTCAATTCCCCTTACAACCAAACAAAGTCTTAAAAATATCCATATCTATTTACAAATATCTCAATACAATCACATGCATCCAGAGCGCGATCCATATTCGACCCCTTTACATCCATCTACTAGTCCTTTTTATTTAATATATCTCATCTTTTTTGGATAAAGCTCTTGTGGTTGGTCTACGTAGTGAACTTTTCCCTGTCCCCCCATCATTGAATAGAGTTTATATAGATCGGTCACCGTGAGCTTCTCTATATTACTCATGAATCAAACTTTCACTTTTGAACCATTTGAATAAGATTTCAGTTTTTTTTATAAAATAATAATAATAATAATAATAATATTTCAATTCACTTTTTGGCTGGCTGAATTGGATTCTGGTGGGCCAATTTCTTTTTCACTTGCACCGGAAAATTCTGAGAAATGGGCTTCTACACCTCTAATTCCATGATTTTAAATTTGAGGGAGAATCGTGGATTTCTGAAAAATGGATCTCGTCACCCTGTGGTCTCATAAGCATGTTTGCCATGAACGAATTAATTTGGATTAGAAATGGGTTATACCATTTTAATCTTGAATCCTCATACCTAAAGCTAAGCTCTGTACAATTTTAGGTTCACACTATCTAGTCTGATCATGTCTGATCATTTATGGACTGAGATCAATCAGGCATTTACGATGCAGAGTGTAGTCTGATCGAACTGTCCGAACGAACCGAATATACCTTTGATTCGAACTAATTCTTTCTTTAAGCCAAACAAATACAACCCTAAAGCTAAAATCTTAAAACATTAAATCTTCTCTTACTCTCTTTCATTTCTTAAGTCTTCTATTCATTCTTTCAATCATCATCTTCGTCTACGTGGGTTATCACAATCCAAATCAGAGTCTTTCACAATCCTACAAGAAAGTATCTAATCTACAACATGAGAACCATTATGGATTTGAAAATCAACATCTCTCTATTTTTTATTTACACTTCGGTATGAGCACTTTTATAGACTGGTTAGCCTGATTAGCATATATCTTACTATGGACCGAGACTGATCGGACCGAATATAAACCTGTCTATGTCTCTTCGATGAGGGTCCGATTAGATAAATGGGTCGTCACAGATTCACAGTGCAGGGTGCTAAAATAATAGGGGCCGATTATGCCCAACTAAGACCGACCAATTGATACTCCTACCTATGTTAGTGCCATGGGTCCATTAGATCAGAAGTTATTGTATCATGTTGTGGAGTTAGGGATGTCTTGAGTGAGTTACGTATTAGTGAAATAGAACCTCGAAACCTACCACGTTACTCACATAGTAATTTGTTGGAATTCGAAGACCCCATTTTCTATTTCATTATCTCTTTAAATAGATAAGACAACTAATTAAGTTTCGGAGCAGCACATTCCAGGGCCAAAATACACAATAAATACATGCTTAATTGATAACTACTAAATAACTAGCTCAACCTTTCTACTAGACCCCCCATTAACAATGTCAATGTCATACATACATAACTTACTCAAAAACATTAAACTATCAATAACAGAGATATATATATATATATATATATATATATATATATATATATATATATATATATATATATATATATATATATATATATATATATATATATATGATGTTAATACTTTTGTATTAATTTGAATAATAATTTTACTTTTTTTATTTTCCTTCCAACCAAACGGAACATTAGTGTTGAGAGGCCAGGAAACCATAGTATCAGGTGTGGTATCTCCATCTCATTTCCCTTCCCCTTTGTAACAAAGAAATCATTCTCAATAGATACATCAATTGAGAACATGCATGCATGGTGCAATGCAATACAATGCAGGGAGCAAAAGTTTTAGCCTTCAAGAAGACCCCCTTAACTGGCTTCCTCAGGTTCTGTTCCCCTCTTGATTGCCATTTGGCACATATACTCAAACTCAGCTCTGAGACATATCAATTGCCAACTGAAAACCATTTCATAACCAATACAAGCAATAGGATTGGGCCAATTTTTTGAAGAGCAACCAAATTAACAAGTACCTGAACAGGCTTAATAAACTTAGCTTCAGTTTCAGTTTCATTCTCTCATCATTTGACTTCACTTTAACTCTTCTCTCAAAGCCTCACTGCAAGTCCTGCTAACTGCCCCAAATAAGCTTGCCTTTATTCTCTACCACTCCTCTTTGGACGTCTATCATTCTCTCTCTCAACTCTTACCCCTGTTTCACAACCACAGTACTGCTGACTTCAATAGTCATTCAATCCAACCATAAAACTTCCATCCAGCGTTTAAAAGAGTCATTACCAAGGAACTAAATCTTGGTTTCAAGGCTGGTTTGGGTCAGGCTCGAAATCAAGACGTGTTGGATCTCGTTTCGAGGTCCTGACTTCCTTGGGTTGAAATCTAGCATCGTGACCTGGGTTTTGATCATGAGTTTTGACCCCAAGTTTTGTTTCTTCCAGACCCGAAACAGAGAAAACTTGGAGATTCCAGTCAATTTCAATCGAAACCTAAAACCATGATCATTATTACACCAAGCAATGAGATCAGGGGTCCGTGTCTGTTACCTAGACCCATGCATTCATGTGGAAACGCCAGATCCATGTTAACACTACACAACATGGGTATGGCTATGGGATCACAGTAGGACCCTCGAAACATCACTTGGAAACATGCCTTTTTATTTGGAGGGGGTCTCAAAGAAAAAATAGAGTGACCAACACCCCTGTTACAGTAGCAGACAATGATGAAGAAAAATAAGCACGAGTCTCCTAGAAGCAACAGCAGCAACAGAAGACAAAAACAAAGAGCAGGAGCAGAAGAAGAAGAGGAGAATAAGTGTTACGACCCATTTCTGGATGCAGTCATGATACCCAGGTCGCCCCATAAGAGATCCAAACCACCTAGGATCCACACATCTTCTGTGATCTACCAATCACACCAAAGAGTCTATATATACAATATCCACAATAATCAAAAAAATAATCAGAGATAAATAGTAGCGGAAGCATAACTCATAAATAACTAGATGACATCTAAATTGTATCAATATCATAAATAAATTATTGTTCTGTCATAAACCAACATTTGTTTACAAAACGTATCCAGTAGCGTAAAAACAAATAAAACTCATTTTGGCAAAAAATCAAAACCTCTTTTTGTATTGGGGTTATTTTTGCCTTTTCTTTTCATAAATAACACAAAAAAAAAATGATACCAAATACCTACAAAAACAAAAACATGTTAAGAAAACAAAAATAAAAAAGAAAATTACGTGAACCTCCCCTTGACAATTCATTTATTACGCATGGCTTACACGAATCTCCCTCAAAAGTCATTTTATAACACATTAGTCCCACTCTATTAAGAAATGGACGTTAGTTGCTGACATGGACATTAGTTATTTTTTTAAAATACGAAAATATCCTTATTCCTATTGAATTACCTTTAAGCTATTTAGAATTACTTATTTACCCTCATATGTAAACAAAAAAAAGTGGAAGAGAAGAAATCTTCTTCTCCAGCCCTAAGTTTCAAGCATGGGGCTGGTTCACCTCATCTCCACCTTCACCGGCGGCATCCCCATCACGTTGGAGCTTTGCAAATAAAAAGCAAAAGATCCCGACTAGTGCACCATTATCGATTCTTCGGTGGCGACACCAAATTTGCAAACCTCTAAAGATACCTCCTCCCATTGGGATAAAACTTAAACATATTTAGCCATTCTTTCAGCAACAATGGCATGTCCGTACCATCACTAGTACCCAATAAACTAAAATTCTTATAAAATATCGAATCCTTGGTGGTAAACTAAAATTCCTTCACTTCTTCATTTCTTATAGGAGTCGTCGTCATCATCATCATCATCATCATCCTCATCCTCATTTTGGTTCTTCATCTTCTCATCCTCATAGATGGTAGCAAAGAGTGAAGGAAAATCAACCATGAAAGATCGGTTCTGAACTCTAAAATCTAAAATGGTTTTTTTATACTTGTCTTCCTGGTTTGGATCCTTTTCTCTTACGGTAACGGTTCAGGGAAGCTCAACGTCACTGGAGAAGCACCTTATCGGAATGACCTGGATATTGTACTGATATCTGAGCCTATAAATGAAGGGCTTGGTCACTCTTTCTGCTACGTTGGTCCTGATCCTATTTGCTTCTCTTCTTTCGAGGTTCATTCCGAGGAGAGTATTACCTCTGTTTCATCGGATCCGCATCCTCTCCTCCCAATGGTCTGGGAGGACAGTGGCAACCTATCACGGATGGTTGCCACATGGCTCTCAGTGAATCCGAGACCCACGTCCAAGCCGACACCCAGCACCCAGCCGACAAAGGGTGTCACCTCGGACGTGGGTCTCGGATTCACCGAGAATCACGTGGCAACCATCCGGGATAGATTACCATTGTCCTCCCAGAACCACTAGGAAGAGACGATGTAAATCCCTGTTCCATCTCCGGTGCCTTCGTAAGTACCAGAGGGACTCGCCTTGAGGAATCAGTATGGTGGTTATGGGTCTGAATCAAGCGGAGATGTTTGTTTCGCCATGGCCCTCAATGGGTTAGGAGGGGTGTGAAGAGAGGTAGTAAGGGAGAGGGAAAGAGAGGAAGAAGAGCATACCTTCGTTATAGAGAGATAGTAAGTTGGAATGGATTAAATTAAAAATATAGTAAAAAGGAATGATCTTGATTTATTTTATTACAATTTCAAACATAATAGACCTTCTTACAATAATAACAACCCACACACACAAATATCAATATCGATAGGCTAAGAAAAGGGGGGGGAAAATCATAGCCGTTGGGACAATATAGAACTAAACATATATTATGCGAAAACTACTGACAGCTGTTGACATAATAATCTGACCATATATTCCTTGAAAGTTGTTAATAAATGATTTTTTTTTTTTTTTTTTGGATAGAAATTGAAGAGCGTAATGCAAAAGGAAGGAAGAAGAAGGAAGGGTATATATATATATATATATATATATATATATATATATATATATATATCCCATCCCTCCATCCCAAGGAAAGGGCCCCTACTTTTCAAACTTCAGCTGTCGCATCAAAAAAGCAAGTAACCCTCGCTATGCGGCAGATGGGAGACGTCGTTCCAAAAAGCAAGATTTATCAACGGGCGATGAACCCCTCGATTTCTGCTGCTCAAAATATCATATGACAATAAATGAGAGTCACTCATGATTTATCAACAGGCAAAAGGTTCGGCAATTTTCTCCAAAAGTATATGGAATGTCGCTCCAAAAATGTAACTGAACCCAAAAGATGCTTCAATACTGAATCAGATAAAAGTTTATCCATTCAAACCCATTTCAAAGGCACATCAAAGTGAAGCAGCAATGGTTCGTTTACTCGACCCAAAGAGGTGACCATGTGACCAAGACATACTTGCTTCCTCGACCCTTACAGATTCGAAGAAGCAAGGGCCAACTTGATCAATACAAAAGATGACTACGCCCAAAACACGTGTCATGTTCCCGAGTTGGGCTTCATAACAAATTTGATACGACTTCCATGGAATGAGTTGAAGAAATGGGTTGAAAAACAACTTCAGATAATGAGTTGGGACGGATTGCGAACTAATCAGCATAACTACAACGTATCAATCAGAGAATGATCTCCACAATAATCGCTCGTTGGTGAGAACCAGTCAGCAAACAAAATCATGATCTAAGCCACAATATGTAAAATCCCACTATCAAGATTAAGGCATGTCCTTCACATGCTGGCCCACATGATTAAGTGCGCCACAAAAAGACACAAAGTAGTTTACAAATTTCTTGTCCCACCACGGCCACCACGTATTAAAGAAAGCGGCAAAGGATCACGCGCAATCATCCACGTAACACACGGTGCCACATCATACACTTCAAAATATGTTCATTAAATTACAACCACTCCTACAATTCCTATAAATACCCATCAATTCGACGGTAATGGTTGAACATTTTTCACATACACAACCCCCCCCCCCCCCTTCTCTCTCTCTCTCTCTCTCTCTCTCTCTCACTTTGACAAGAGACCCATCATAACAAGAACTTAAATCCTTCTTACCAAGTTCCATACTACTTGATTTCATACTCTGACAAGAGAACCCATCAGAATAGGAATTCAGATCCTTTTTCCCAAGTTTCATACTCATTGATTTCATATGGACTTGAGTGCCAGAGTAGTCTCAGATTTATCTAACCCGTCCACACAATCTCTTTTTCTTTTCCATCTATAGTTCATGAATGATCTCGAAGGAACAGGCATCATTTGACTACAAAGGATGCCAATCCACAAAAATTTGATGAAATCCCAATCCACAAAATTTGATGAAATCGTCATTTCTCTCCTTTTAATAGAGGTTAAATAATCAATTAACAGAGCTGCTCTCGTCAGAAGGGGTAATTTTTTGCAACAAGAAAAAGGTTTCTCTCGGATGGTAGAGCCGGATTCGCATCTCTCTTAGGTCGAGATTGCCCTTCTAAGAAGAGTTGGTTTTGCAACCAATACGAAGCTCTATTAAACCCCGGCCAGGTGCACAAAACCTTCGAATAATCTCACTTGAAAGAAGGGTTAGGGTTGTTAGGGTTTTCAGTCGAGAAAGAGGGGAAACAGAGATCACAAGGACAGATTAATGGCGTCTAAGGTTTCTCTCAAGTCTGCAAAAGGCAAGTCTGCAAAAGGCTCAAGGGCTTCTGAGAATCGATCGACTGCTAAGTGCTTGAAGGAATGGAGCACTTGGGCGGTGAAGAAGGCAAAAGTGATCACTCACTATGGTTTTATTCCGCTTGTGATCATCATCGGTATGAATTCGGAGCCGAAACCACAACTCTTTCAACTCCTGAGCCCTGTATAAGTCTGTGTCTGATTCCCAGATCGGGAACTTGGTCCAATAGGGTGATTTCGATGGCTTCTCGTCGATGGGTCAGCTCGTATTTGTCGAATTTACATGAATTGAATCAGTCTTTGTTATTTCCTTCATCTGTTTTCTTGTAGGGCGTGTGTTTTCCTACATGCAACATAAATATATCGCAAATTTTGTTTGACTGTTACGGTTTGTAACGAATTTTTATATGCTTAAACACCAAGTAATCTAATACATAGAATGCCCTAACTGCGTTTTATACTGGTTGCGCGCCCAGAATAAAATCTTTATATCCACAATGATTTTCTGTTATATATCTTGATTTTACTCTTTTCCTATGCTTGTTTTGCTTCTCAATAGGATATCTTTGATGGGTTTTATTTCTGAACTGAAATTTACATCTTTAAGATGTGAAATTGGGTTTGATGTTTTGGGCTTGCGCATCTGGAATACAAGAAGTTCTACCCAGATGGGTAGGGTTGGTGTCTATTTGCTGAATTGATTCTGTATATATATGGTTCAGGGAAATATAGATCTCTCATTTTCGTGCCTGTTCCTTGTTCTACTCCAATTAAGTTATCGATACATAGTTCTCTCTTATATTCATAGCTTTGAGTATGGTCATTTTAAAGTACCCATCAAGAAAAACGTGGTCATTAGATTCATTATGTTTCATGCTATCGTATCATCTGATTAATTGGCATTGGACACACCTGCTTGTATATACTTATTTTGGATTAATCTCTTAAAACTTTGCCTCTGTTTCTCCAGCTCTTTCTACCACACATACCTTTCTTGTTAGGACAGACAGTTCTGCAAGCTGCAACAGTTTCTTGCTATTCTTAAAACTATTGTTCTATTTAGGTATTTAGCTACATTGTCAACGTAGATTATTGATCATAGATATGTGTTTTAAAACGCCAAATCGTAGGAAATGTGAGATTATTCAACCTAGGATGAGATTGTGGAATTTAAAAGGAGAAAACTTGAAGACATTTACTGATAAATTTTCACAGGGAAAATGGGATTTAAATGAAGACATCAATGTAATGTGGAACAAGATGGCTACTCATATTTAAAAAAAAAAAAAAAAAAAAGAAAACTAAAGAAGTTCTAGGTGAATCTAAGGGATTACAACACTCATCTAGGGAGACTTGGTGGTTGGCTGATGACGATCAGACAGCAATTAAGGGTAAGAAATCTTGTTTTAAATTTTGGCAAAGGACAAAAGATGAGGAGGATTTTAAAAGGTATAAATCTGTTATAAAGGAAGTTAATAAGAAAGTTCGGAAAGCAATGATTAAGAAATATGAGGATTTATATAACAATTTAGGGACTAAGAAAGAGGAGCAAGGTATCTATAAGTAACCCCAAAGGGTAGCTCAGTTGGTAAAAACCAACACCTCAAAGAGGTCATGAGTTCAACACTCCTTGGGGCCTATCTATTCGGGGGGGGGAAAAAAAAGGATATCTGTAAGCAAGCCAAAGGGAAAGGAAAAGTAAGGATTTCATTCATATTAGATATATTAAAAGTGAGGATGGTTGTATTTTAATATGCAATGAGATTAAAGAGAGGTGGATAAATTATTTTACAGTTTATTAAATGAAAATAGTACAATTAATAGTGGTATAGAATGTTATAATAATCTTCAAGATGCCCACAAATCTTACATTCGTAGGAAGATTATGGTGACTGAAGTAAGGGAAGCTTTATATAAGTTAAAAATAGTTAAAGCAATAGGTCTAGATGGTATCGCAATAGAGGTATGGAAGAGTGTAAGAATTAGTGGATTATCTTGCTAACTAGGCTATTTAACTAGATTATGGGTACAAAGAAAATGTCAGGTGAATGGAGAAGAAGCATTATGGTACCATAGTACTGATTTATAAAAGTAAGGGTATACTGAAAGTTGTAATAATTATAGAAGAATTAAATTGATGAGCCATACTATGAAATTATGGGAAAAAGTAATTGAAGCCCCTTTGAAACTAATATTCTGGATAACAATTTGATTTTATGCCAGAAAGATCTACCATGGAAACTATCTATTTGTTTAGGGGAATAATTGAAAATTTTAGAGCATATAAGGAAGATCTTCATTGATTTAGAAAGTTTATGATAGAGTTCTTAGAGAGTCAATTTGGCAAGTCTTAGAGCAGAAATTTTTTTTCGAGTGAATACATGGACCTATTTAAAGATATGTAGTGATTAATGTAAGAACTCTGAAGTAGGGAACAAGTAGTGAATTCCCTATTACAGGTGGATTATATCAATGGTGAGCCCTAAACCCATATTTGTTTGCATTAATCATGGATGAGTTGACTAGAGAAATTGAAGACTAGATCCTTTGGTGTATGTTTTTTGCTGATGATATTGTTTTAGTAGATGAAACAAAAGTTGGGATAAATGAAAAGTTAGCTTTATAGAGATCAACATTAGAGGCAAACGTATTAAGATAAGTAGAACAAAAACAGAGTATATGATGTTTAATTTTAGTAACAATAGGACTTAGAGGGGTGGTAAAGATTGATGATAGAGAGGTTTCACAAAGTAATAACTTTAGGTGCTTAGGTTCAATTATAGAGAGAGAGAGAGAGAGAGAGAGAGAGAGAGAGATCGTACAAAGAATTAGAATAGGGTGGATGAAATAGAGGAGTGCATCCGGAATGTTGTGTGACCGACATATTCCTTTAATACTGGGATGGAAAATTTTGTAGAACCATTATATGACCAGCGATGACGTATAGGGTCATATGTTGGGCAATAAAGAAAAAACCTTTTACACAAACTTAATGTGGCTGAAGTGAGGATGCTTTTTTACCAAAAAAAAAAAAAGGTGAAGATGCTGAGGTGGATGAGTGGTAAAACCATAAAAGATAAAATAAAGAGTGAACAAATTATGGCAAATCTTGGTATTATCCCAGTTCATGAAAAGATGCAAGAAACTCATTTTAGGTGACATGGACATGTGCAATGGAGGCCTTTGGATGCTTCTATACGAAAGAGTGATATACTTCAAAATTGTAGGGGCTAAAAGAGGTAGAGGTAGGCCTAAAATGATCCTGGAAGTGAGGAAAGACATGTATGACTTTGGACTAGAATCAAGTCTAACTTTGAATTAAGTAGAGTCGATTGGAGAAAACAGATCTATATAGTTTATCCCATTTAGTTGGGAAAACGGATCTATATAGCTGATCATTTATCTCACAAGTCCAAACTGGGCACCACAAGGGAGCACCCAAAGAGAAAACAAGCTCCCAACACAAAAGGGGGAAGGACCCTAGACTCGAAGGGAAGCAACCCCTAGGAGCTGATACAATTTGGGCCCCATTGAGTCACCCAATGGTGGAATTGAGTGGAAGGACCAGAGTAAAAGGTGATGGATTTACATTTGTCTAGAACTTCCCTTTGGATGTCTTTGGCGATCAGCTCCCTAGGCTTGGCTTTATTCCGGAAGATCCTGGAGTTCCCTTCTTTCCAGATGTGATATCTGGAGGCACAAAATGTGAGATTACTAAGCACTCTTTGGTATAGTACGCGGTCTTAGTGTTTCTACTTCCATGAGCATTTTTAGAAAGAGAGATCATTGCAGTTTCCTTGTGTGAACAGTGGAAAAGTCTATGTTTTGGGTGTCCTGTGGCAGTTGGATAGATTTTAAGGCTGACTTTTATGCCATGCCATGTATACCATTTAAGATCCAATTTTGCTGCCATAAGATTTAGTCAAAGCTCTTTTGTTTGGTCAATCCATTTCTTACTTAGACTTTAGCATATTTGTTTGATTTCTTGTTCTTGTGAGCACTTGATTTGGATCTCACATCATAGGATCATCTAAACATATACCTATCCTAGGAATGCATTCAAACATCTAAGTTAATTATTCAATCTTCTTGTCTTCAGATTCTTGAATACTTCGTGAATTCATGATTTGATATTCACTTTGAACTCCACCATTCCATGATATGTGCCTTGAGCTTGATAAAGGTCTTCATTTGATGCTTGGATTCAATAACACGATTCACAATGCTTGGATGTTCCTCACTTAAATGAAGCTTTGAGGAATCAATGCAACCTCACTTTTTTTCATCATTGATGTTGTTAGCAGCCTCAAAACATGTAAAGCAATTGAAAGCATGGAATATTTACCTCAGTAACTAATGATTACAAAAGTTTTCTTATTAATTACAGAGTAGGCAAGTCTGCCTTTAGGTAGGTCAATAAAGAAGGAAAGGAATAGTTAGAACACGAACGTCGTAAAGCCTAGCTGTTCTCACTCGATGGTCTCACCCTCCATTTAGGTTCTTTTGTTCAACAGAGCAAATAAGGTCTGTTTCTTTTGAAATTCCTTGATCGAAATTTAACTGATGAGTTGAGGTTAGGGGAGTTTTGAAATTTTCATTTTCCTTTCCTTTAATTTCCCTAGCAGTCGAATGCAGTCCATAAGAATGTTGTAAAGAAATAGGGAGAGAGAGAGAGAGACATCATCTTCCTGTCTAGCATATCTAGTCTGTCATTTCTAATGATGGTTATGAAAACATGAATCGGAACTGGCAAAAAAAACCATTAAGATGTTAGTTCCAGAGTATGTCCTGTCTGGACCTCCCTTTTTTTTTTTTTTTTTTGTTTAATTGCAATATCAGCACCCTCATTTTAGCCTTATGTGGCATGCTAATTTGGCAAATTTGAATCATTTAAATGAAGCGAGATCACCTTGTATGGTGAAGACAAATTTGACCCCCTAATTCAGTCGTTTAGGCCTAGGTTGCATTGCCCATTAATTAATCTTGCTCTCCTTTACTCGGGCTGGGATCTAGGCCCAAGTTGGGAGCATTGGCAAGGTAGTTTTCTATGTAACAGTCAGTCTCTCGTTTTTAGATTGGAAAGAAATTTTAGAATTCGCCATAAAAGTTAGGTCTACCGTAGTTGCTGAAATTAAGTCAAATGTGTTACCGTGATTTCATTTCCTTACCCTAATGGGGACAAGAGCTTCGTGTATGTAATCTGTGGTTCCTTCAGCATTGGGAGGTGAATGAATGATCTATTGTTGAGCTCGGTTTGAGTAGGTGTTGAGTTTCCTTTTAGAACCTGTCCCATTGGGGCTAGGGCCTTTTTAGTGTTAGTGTCTTCTTATATATTCTTTTTTATTTGCCTTTTTTCTTTTTAATAAAATTTACTTAATGATTAATAATAAATTAAAGAGCTCTCTTTACTCAAAGCTTATTTTATCATTTTCTTCACTTAATTTAAACATATAGATGGATCAAAACTTGACACATTAAGTAGAGTGTGTGGCATGACTATCACTAAACTGTGGGTGCGCATATATATATATATATATATATATATATATATATATATATATATATAGAGAGAGAGAGAGAGAGAGAGAGAGAGAGAGAGAGAGAGAGAGAGAGAGAGAGAGAGAGAGAGAATATCACAACTCCAAATTTGTTTCTTTTCTTTGTTCTTTTAAACTTAATCTAACTCCTAACCTAAAAGAAAATTTCCTATAAAATTCTAGGTAGAAAGGATCACAACTTTTTATCCCTAACCAATACGCTGTTTATACGATTTAAAAATTAGAGCTGTTATTTAGGATCACATTCTTAGATTGAAGAAAAATAAATGTACTACATTGTATAATTGATTAGACCATTTAGTTACAAAGAAATGCTAGAATTATTGAAGTAGTTCAAGGACTTCACTGGCATCTTAACAAAGATGATTTGCATGAACATTGGTGGATTGGACAAGGAATTAGAAGGGTATCATCACATTTCCTATATAAGAGATATTTTTCATTTTCTGGCTAGTAAAAAATTGTGTGTTTTGGGTTTTTTTTTTTTTTTTTTTTATTTATTTTTTAGGGGGGTTGGGGGTTCTTTATTGGGTCATTGAACTGCATACAAAAAGAGATAATTATCCGTGTGACAAAGGAATATGATGTTTCCAAAAATCCTACGAAAAATCTAAAGTGTTTGATTTTAGCTTTATAAACCTAAATAATCTGTTTTTATGGAGAATCTGCAGTAATGTGTATAGTATTAGTACAAATCCATGGATATCTATGAAATACATGTCAATACAAAATGAGGTATTTAATCAAATTAGACTTTGAAATTTGATGTGTTGCTAATCTAAACCATGTTCTCTTTATCCAACAACCAGAAAGAACACATCATCTACCCATGTTACCGGTAAATGGCTTGTGACATTTGCACAAATAACAGGCCTTGTAATAATAATAATAATAATAACAAAAACACTACATAGGCACACAAAAAGGATGAAATATTTATTCTTCCATAGGTCACACGAGAACAACCCTAAAAATAGATGGCTTTTAAGTCCAATGAGCCATCCCTTTTTTTAACTTTCTGAAGTTTAAACTAGAGCAAATCCAAGAAGCTGAGAAAGCAATAGTGACTAGATTTTAAGCGTAGCTGCACATCCCATGAACACAAGTACTCCCCTTGTTGCATTTGTGGTTGCACTGTCCACAATGCATCTGGTTGTAGGTAAGTGTTCACACGCTTACCCTTACAACACATCTCTGAGTGCTTACACTTCCTCCCACACTTGCCAGTTGAGCATGTCTGTTACCACATTAACACACTGCTTCTTGCAGCAATCCGGGCCTGGACTTCCCTTAACCCGACATACCGTCAGATTTTGATCACAAGTCATCACAGCCCGGGGCTTCATCTGCATGCGCAAGGAAACGGCTCGTGACAACATCTTCGTGAGCATGTTCTGCTCACTTGCACTTGCATGATGCATATTGATGACCAAAGCCAAAGCCATTGTCAGGGAAAGGAAGACTTTAAGTGATTTCATGGAGATAATGAGAGATAAGAAGTAATGTGCACAACTAGAAAGAGGAGAGGAAGGTGAATGAGGATGTCTTTTGATGATGGAGAGGGGATGAGAGTTGTAGGCTTCTTATAGATAGAGCTAGCATGACCTGAATATATACCTGAATGGTTGGTAGCAGGATGACAATTTCATCTCATGTTTGGAAAAACTCATGGTGGCGGCTTGGCAGCATTGACTCCTAAGAGCTAGTCTTGTTTGAGACATCCAAGGAACTTTGGTCAGACAACACTTGCATGCGGATGTAGACAAATCTAAGGGGATACACATTTAAATTTCATTGGTTGCAAGGGAAATTGAAGGAAAAGAAAGGAAAGTGAAAATTTTCAATTTTAAATTGAAAATTATAATCATTATCCAACATGAATATATAAATTATTTTAAATTTCTTATTATATTTAATAAAATTCACTTTTTAGATATAATTTTATTTTACTTTTTAAATGCAAGGGATTTGGATACAAAATAAAATAAAAGTTAATAACCAAATACGAAATAATTTGGAGTTAATTAACCACGTGATGGTTATGTATTATAATGATTACAAAAATTTCCTTTTGAATTCACTTATCTTTCCTTCGATATTCTTGGCAACCAAGTCGTAATGCAATGCAAATGATGATGCAGCTGGCGCATACCCACTACAAATGCAATCAAGGAGACCTGAGGTACTTGCAACTCGAGGTGCAAATGTGCAATTGTTGGAAACTACAAATGCAAAAGGGGAACAAGAGACTATATGTGTTATGGGAAGCATTAAGAAATTGCAAGAACATGTTAGATCTTAAAGAATCTTTGGGTTCAATGATGCCAATGGACATTTTCCTTAAGATTCCATACACGGTCTACGGCGAAAGTTAGATTAATACAAATCAGCCTCCAAGATAAAATAATGCACTTATTTACCAAACCACCGTTGGAATACCGTCAAGGTGTGCCTAGCTAGTAGATGAAAAGCAAAGCCAACAATAAAGACTTAAGGGACTAGAAACCGATAGACCGATAGAATAATGGTTTAAAAATGGGCTAAATCTTCTCTCTATTTATAGGAGAAGAAGAGACGAATCGAGATTCTCTGTAGTGACTGCCAAGCGGCAGTGAGGATCCCAGTCGCTCACAGTGCATTGGGACTCGTGCCGATGCACTAGGAGTGGCTAGGATCCTCACTGTAGCTTGACAGTTTGAGAAGAGAAAACATACCCAAAAAACTGCTTATTTTCCAAAAGATATTTTTTTTATGACCATTCAAATATCATTTTTAATAGTCACACACATTGATCACTTAGGTACTTATTTGAAAGAAACACAGCTTTCCAATGCATACATCCAAAAAAAAAGGTTTAAATAATATTTTGAAACAACAAATTTTTAAACCATTAAAATTCCATCAAAAATGCAGGTGTCATGTAACTGTTAAGGCTTACCAAAACAAAAATGTAACTGTTAAGGGTCCTACTGTTTCAATTGTCAAAAGTATACTTGGCATCATTTTATTTAGGTGAGAGGATATTACTAGTTTTTTCCACTTCTTCCGTATAAAAGAGGAAGGAAAAATATCAGCTATACCCCTTGTAGTATGGCTTAATCTCACCCATTCATCTTTTTTTATGATATATCACTAACAGATTAAGTCATACCATAGGGGGTGTGATTGATATTTTCCTAAAGAGGAAATCTCATGCTAATGGGATAAACCAGCTAGTCTAATTCGAAGTTCATTTGCTGTACGTAAACGGAAGTTAGGTTCCCATATGTATTCCTGATTTCCAAATAGAAAGAGAATGGGAAAGGGAAAAGAAGATGAATCATTTCTTATGTTAAAAGGAAAGATAACAAAACACTAATTATGCCAAAGATGGTTTTTATTCTATAATCTCACAACGAAATTCTGTTTATAAAAAAAAATCACAAAAATGGAATCATCCCCTTGAAAGACTAGGTGCAGAAAAATTAAAATAAGTCTCGATTGTAGATCACCCACATGTATTTTAGAGGTGGATCTCATATCCCATGGACAATGATGGAATCTTGTTAAAAATACATCTAAGTATAGAAGAACCGGCCTCAATAGTTTCCTGGTTTTTGTTAACTACTATTTTTATTATTAATATTTGATTCATTATTTCATATTCTCAGCTGTTACAATAGCACTTAACACTTCTTCTGTCACTTTTGGCGTATTTCCTTATTTAGGCTAATAGCACTAACAATTCACGTTTACATCAATCATTGTCCTCTTTTTTCATTTTCAGGCTAGATTGCGAGGATTTGGATTGGTATGCGTGCTGAACATTTCAGTCTATCCGTGCAGAACTTTTCTCAAATGTTCTTCATGTTCTTTAGGAGAGTAGGAATATATAAGGATGTCATCAATGAATAGTATGACACTACCAGAGATCATGATACCCTTTTTAATCGATGAATGATAACGGAGTTTGTCAACCCATGACATAAACCTGAATTCTAATGATATACAGTTTAAAGGTTTAGAAGGTTAGATTCTCTGATCTAGTTTGTATTTGCTAAATATTCTTTGTATGTACTCTTTGTAGTTGACTAACAACAAGAGATGATCTTTTTTCAGATTGTAAGGTTCTGAAACCTTTACTTATACATTAAGATTTGAAGGGCGAGAGTCTTTTTTTTTTTTTTGATAGAAGAGAGAGAGCTTACTAACAATAATTTAGAATTAAAGCGAATTGTGTTATTTTATTATTGAATTAATTCTAGTATTATTGGGAAAGAAAAATAAAGATACTTTATTAATAGAGAAAAACTCATTTAAACAGTTTAGTGTCTTGATAAAAATATCAAAGTAGTCCATCTCATTAGTGATGATGTGAAATAGCATCGTTGAAAGCTATGGATCGAGAGTCAAGACACACTCTTCCAGGTATGTGAGTAAGGAAAACAAACACAAAAATCAAAGAAATCACAAGGGAAAAACTACAATTCTTCAAGGTTCTAGTGAAACTCTTTCAGAGGTTTCAGTTAATAATTAAAACTCTTCTCATTATCGAAGGTATGTAGAACTATTTAAACTTATAAAACCTTAACTGAGTCAATTAATCTTATCCATTCAAATTATATCTCTTACATTGTTCTCGATTACATATTTATAAAACCCTAAGCAAACCAAATAAATAAATAAATAAATAAAATAAAAACCCTCAACGATCTCAACCATCAACATAATTGAGTTCCTAAGGTCGAGATTAAAAGCTAGATAAGCCTTAAAACCTACAATGCTATGAACCTATAATAATTAAATAAATAACTCATGGGTTTGGACTGATCCATTAACCAAATAAAAGTAGAAAATAATGAAAAATCCTAAAGCTAACCTAATTACAATTAAAAATTAATCATAAACTAAAATAAATAAAAAGATGCAATCTTAAGGATGTATCATGATGTGATATTTCTGACCATTGGATAGCTAGTAGACAGGTGAGATGAGTCACATATCAAATTTCAAATTCTAATCAATCCTATGACTTCTCACTGTATTAGCAAACTTCTCTCTCTAAGTCTAATTCAATCAAATATGTAGACTGATAAATTATAAAAAACCGCCCTAATAAGTTTTGCCCACATTAAAATAAACTTCTCTGGAGGGAGGGAAGAGTACTTAGCATGCAGTTACTAATGAATCAAACAACTTACAACTTTTTAAAAGTCCATTTAAAAAAAAATGCTACAACTTCAATTCTGCAGAATTCAAGATTTTAGCGATTTGAATGGAACGTATGACTCCTCGAAGATACTTCGGTTCAGAATAGTGTGTTCATTTTTGGCCATTTCGGATCGATTATTTTGTGAGTTCCTGGCTGAAATTTAGTTCTCAATTCAAACTCGCAAATGGGTTAAAAATGTGAACTTGGGACTGTATCCAATCTAAAAGCCTGATCTTCAAAGTGGAGACATCCTACACAGGATCATAAACCCAAGCATTTCCAAACCATGAGCAATGTGGGATTAAAACCCCTCACAAAATGTTTCGATTCAGTTT
This sequence comes from Protea cynaroides, assembly GCA_028583415.1. NCBI lineage: Eukaryota > Viridiplantae > Streptophyta > Magnoliopsida > Proteales > Proteaceae > Protea > Protea cynaroides. The sequence goes on from CM053274.1 coordinate 75,900,395, forward strand.
ATTATGTGTATCTTGTAAAAATAAAAGTTGGATTAATAATTTCTATTGGGTAATTATCGGGCTGGTTCAGTTTCAGTGTTGGTTTCCTACATGTATATTTAATAAAATATTGGCTTAATGGACTCTTGTCGGTCCATTGTCGAGCTGGTTCGATTTTGGTCTTATTAGTCAGGTTTGATTCAGATTTATCAATTGGTCTAGTCTGATTTCTATTTTTTAATGGACTTTAAATAATACAACCCAAATCCTATCCAATAAAATTTGGTTTCGGTTTGTTATTATGGCCAATGAGGTGTTCCATTTTTTAAAACATCAGGAACATACCAAAACGAGATATATGGCCATTAAACTAGACGTTACGAAGGCCTATGATTGTTTGGAGTGGGAGTTTATACGTAGAGTCCTTAATTAGTACTCTTGGTTTTGCTCAGGCTTGGATTGACATGGTTATGTCATGTATTACAACGGTGTCCTACGTACTTTTGATTAATGGGGCTGAAAGGGGCATGGTTACTCCCACTAGAGGAATCCGACAAGGGGACCCTTTATCCCCTATTATTTTTATTCTATATGCCCACGTCTTATCTAGTGAACTTAATTCTATTTTTACGCGGGGTCCTGCTCAAGGCATTCGACTTCGAGGGTGTACTATGCCCATACACCATTTGATGTTTGCTGATGATTGCATATTGTTTTGTAAGCTTAATCTAGAGACTATTCTGCAGATAAAAGAGATTCTGGACATGGATTGTCAAGCCTCGGGTCAGAGGATCAACTATTCTAAATCTTCTTCTTTTTTTTTTTTCTCCAAACACCCAGCCACGATTTTGTAGGTGGTTCTCAAAGTTGCTACGGATCCCTAGGGGAGATATTCCTTTTAAATATTTTGGTGTTCCAATGAATATTGGTGCTACAAAGTCTAGGCAGTTATCTTACTTGTTGGATCAAACTAATGCTAAGCTCACTACTTGGAAGGCTGCATTACTATCGGCTGCAGGCAAGGAGGTGCTACTTAAGGCTGTACTTCTATCTGGATTTAATTACCTTGGTTCTTTTTTTAAATTGCCCATTACAATATTAAATCAAATTAGAAAAAATATGGTCCAGTCTTATTGGGAGAATGGAGGGGCCTCCAAAGCTATTCATTGGATCTCCTGGCTGCGGCTCTGTCTTCCAAAGAATAGAATAGAGGAGGATTGGGATTTAGAGATCCCATTCTTCAGAATTTAGCTTTACTTGCCAAGCTTGCGCGGACAGGCTGATTGGGTCAAATGTCTGAAGGCTGTATACTTTCCTAAGTCGGATTTTCTAGAAGCTAAAGTGGGTTCTAATCCATCTTGGATTTGGAGGAGTGTTAGTCTTGGGTTGCAGATTCTTAAAAAGGGCTTAATGTGGAAAATAGGAACAGGACATCAGGTTTGTATTTGGGATGACGCATGGGTCCCTTCTCTTCCATCCTATAAGCCTCTTCGGAGAGATGTGCAATGGTCATCCTGTGCTTGGGTTTGGGTTGCAGATCTTATTGATGCAGGCTCTAGAACATGGAAGATTGAGTTGTTACATGCCCTTTTCCAACCTCATGAAGTTCGAGCTATTAGAGCCATCCCCTTATCTTTCTATCCATCACCTGATATTCTGATATGGCAGCCTGCGAAGTCTGGTATTTAGCTACTTGTGTTACATCCCCCAAAAGTGTTATCTACTCTGCAGATGCAAGATTACATTAGTAATTTAGCAATAGAACGGATTGGATCCTGGTCCTATATTCCTACTTTTGTTTGGAAAGCAATATGGGCTTGTAAAACTTATCCAAAGATCAAGCAGCTGTGCACATGGTCTTCCTTCCAATAAGGCTTTGGTTTGCCGGAATATAGCAATCACTCCAATTTGTCGTAGATCTCTAGCCACTATTGGGGGATGTAACACAAGTAGCTAAATGGATACCCCCTCCTTTAGGAGCAGTAAAGATAAAACACAGATGCAGCCTTAACATTGGATTCATCTAATAGTTCTATTGGTCTTGTTTGCAGAAACCATCTGGGAAAGCCATTATTTGCTGCAGCGGAGGATCTCAGTTTTAACACTGTGGCATTAGGGGAGGCTATGGCAGTCTGGCAGGCCTCGGCTTTGGCTCTTCAGTTTGATTATGAATCTGTCCAAATTGAAATGGATTGTTTAGATGTTTTTTAATTGTTTGAATGGATCTTTCTCTGGAGGGGATGTATATTTTGATACTGTTATTAGGGATATTAAGCAACTCAGTGGAACGGCTTGTAAACTCTCTTTTGTTCATGTGTCTAGAGGTCAAAATATATTGGCCCATAAGGTGGCTAAACAAGTTTATCCTGGTTCAGGTCTTTTGTGGTGGACTCCTGCGTGTGGTTCGTTACAGGAGATTTGTAAAATTGATGTACAGGACTCTGGTTTCCTAGCTAATCAATGAAAATAGAGGTTACCAAAAAAAAAAGTTTCATCTGGACCAAATTGGGTTGATTCAATTTCAATTTTCCATTTAAGCCCAATTTTGACACCCCTACATGAATTCCACAAAAAGATCATTTCATGCCAAGGGCCAAGAAAGGAAGCCAATCAATATAGTAACACGGCCATTTAATCAGGCTGGGCTCTTCCATGCACGCTGAAATTTCATATTGCAAGATCGAAAAGAACAGTACCACCAAAAAAAATTTACTTAAATCTCCTCACAAACAAAACATTTTGTGAAGTCACCAGCGCTTTTACCAAAAAAAAAAAAAAAAAGTCACCAGTGTTGTTTTTTTTTTTTTTTCTTCATTAAACTTGGTTTGTTTTTGTACTTCTAAGTTGTAATCATGCATGTAAAATGAAAAACCAAAATTTCATGAAATAAAAAAAAAATTTGGAAAACCATAAAATGGAGTGAAGGAAGCAAAATACTTCCTGTTTCGGCCCTGATCCATCTCGGAGGCCCACCACGTTGACTAGACCTGCAAGACAAACAAAGACAGAGGGGGAGGCGGGTCTGTGGCCCCGGGTCCACTCCGATACCAAAGTTAGGGCTCTGTGAACAGTTAGTGGGCCTAGTATCGAGTCCACAAAAGTATTTAGGTGGGGTAAGTGAGAGATTCTTCGTCCTAAGTCTCAGAACGAGAATCCCAAGGATGAGTACTTAATGTTCTTGTACTTGAATTCTCGAGATTTGACCTATTTATAGTGAATAGTGCATCTTCCCTAAATGCCACTTTTGCCCTTCGCTCATGTGTTCGGATTCTCATGAAGATGCTTTCTTATATCCAATAGGGAGCGTCCACGTGGCCTGCTGATTGAGTCTTACGTGTCGCGATTTTATTGGTGGCGTGGCAGATTTCCCCAACACTTACCCTACTTAATTTTAGTTCTGGGCTTTTGACATCGAAACACGGTAAAAAATAAAGTCCATGGAATTCCAACCAGATCACCAAGGAAAAAAGTTATGTTAATATAAAGAGCACTGGGAACACCAAAGCCAAAACTAAAAGAAGGAAAAGAAAGAAGCAGCTTCCAATATTTCAGAGGGGGTTGGGTAATTTGGGCCTACCTCCACGTTCAAGAGTGGCAAAATGTTTCAGAATTTTCTAGAAAAAAAATAGTTAGGACCATGGTTCTGACTTCCAACCATCCATATCTTTTACTGGATGTCCCACTGCCCATATCTTCAACAATATCCTGCAATTACCTGGATAAACTAGACTCATCTCAACAGCATTTGGGGTTACAGACAAATCATCTTGATTCAATGTTTCATACATCAAAATTTCAGTTTCTAACATGCACAGTTGCCAAAAAAAGACCACCAAATAAGTTCTATAATTTCAACACATTGTAATACCTTCTTCGGTTCTTCCACCTTTTGCACTGTCAGTTAATGAAAATTCACATTACACTTCATCACTATTGGGTTTATATATTACAACCAATACGACCCTAACCAAGAAAGTGAGAAACAGTAAATCCTCTTCTAGCAGAACAAAGAAAATGAAGGTTGATAGCCAGCCCCCAGTATTACCCAGCAAAAATATATCTTGGAGTTAACAGAGCTGACGAATGACCTGCCAGTTCAAGCTGATGGAGGTGGTGGAGGTGGTGGCATGGTCATTTGAGGTGGCGGGGGAGGTCTTCCAGTCATTTGCTGATGAGGTGGTGCATGTGACCAAGGTGGTGGCGCATTCATACCCATTGGTGGTGGTGGAGGCCTTGAATATGTTACCTGTTGAGGTGGTGGTGGAATATTAGGTGGTGGTAATCGGGCGGGTGGTCTGAACTGCTGAGGTGGAGGCGGCATCATAGATGGCACCATCACTTGACCATGTTGCTGCAGCTGACCAGGCCATGATTGCTGCCCTGCCAGTTGCATAGGAGGGGGAAAGGCCCCAACATGTGGTGGGGGAGGGCGGATTGCTGGAACTTGACCAGGAGGAATGGGACCATTTGCAAAGGGACGAGGAGGAACAGGGACCCCCATGGTACCATTAGACTGAGGTCCATTTGGAAGGGTAGGTGGTCCACTTGCAAAAAGTGTGTGGGGCCTGTTTTTCTGCGCACCAGGATTGCTTGCAGCCAAGACTCTCTCTGCATTTCATTCGTTTAAAAATAATGAGCATTTTGTGGAAACAGAATGGAGTATCTACCCAAGTTGACCTGGTAAGTGTGTGTGTGTGTGTGTGTGTGTAGGGAAGAAGGAGAGGGGGGGGGGGGATGCTAGAAGTCAGCATTTGAGCTAGCCCAGTAAGTTTGCGGAGCACATGGGGATGTGACATCAAAGAGTAGATACAAGATAAAGATGGAAGATGTAAAAGCCTAACCTGCTGGGGTACCATGACGCTCCCCTTTGGTATCTTTCTTGTATGCATAGGATACTGTGATTTGACGATTGCAGAGATATTGACCATTCATGGCCTACAGATACAATAAAAAGGAAATAAATATTAGCAAAAGCCATTTAGGACCACTTTGGAATACGATCGTAGTTACAAAAAGAAAAAGGAATGTACCTCAATAGCTGCATCAGAGGACTCAAAAGAATCATAGCTAATAAAACCAAAACCACGGGAATTCCCAGTCTCAGGATCTCTCATCATCTGAAACAGAAAGAAATCTTGTGTCAGAGATCAACTGAAAGTAAGCTGTCACCCTAATGTCAATTTTGCATCTCAGTAAGTCATTGTAGGGCATCGATTTCCCTTCCAAAACAAGCAACTAGTGCTCCCACAAGACCAACACCTTCTAATTAGTGCCAATCCTCTCTTTGTTTTCTTTTTCTGGAACCACTTGTAGAGCCTAACTTTTTATGGAATCTTTAGTCTCTAACATGAGAAAATTTTGAATTTATACACTAAAAGAACCAAATGGATAGTATTTTGGTCCAGACATCCATCCAGATCAAGAATTTATAGTATAACTAAATTGTTGCTTTCCATTTGAAGAAATTTACACAAGCTGGGCTGCTAGATAGATCTTGATGGGGATATTAATTTGACTGCAGAAAAGTCAGTACACTGAGCTGCCACAATCTGCCTCCTTCAGGCATTACTTCCATGCCCAACCATTTTGTCTCGGAGGCCTGGTGAGTAGTACTGAAACTACAACCCACCATCGGATACATTTATCGAACATCTTAAAGCTCAAAAAAAAGCTCATGTGAAAACTAAACTGGAAATATGGCACCGCAGGTTTGTAGGTGCAACCACTTTCTTCGATAACCCAGGCAGCTTCCGTTCAGATGATCCAAGACCCAGAAATGATGATAAACTACAAATTAGTTACCAGATCGCTTTGGACTTCCAGAACTAATTAGAACATAAAAAGCACCCTTGGATAAAGAAGCAAAAAACATGACAATGCAAATACACATGGTTATCTTAGTCACTGCAACTGATAAATAGAAGTTCCATTAGAAAGTTCTCACTAAAAATAAAGTCCGTTTCAATTAGGTTTCAACTTTCATGCACAGACCACCTATGAAGGCTTTCCTGTATTGCCCTACTTTCTGCCATGTGGCAGATCAGATGAGGCCCAAATCTGTGGGCAGGTAGAGCACAGAGCTCCCTGCTCATATGTCAAGTCTAATCCCCAACGGAGTTGTCCATAGGGCAAAACAAAGCTTTAAAAATCCTGGTTTTAAAATAAACAAAAAAAGGACAGGTAAAAATATAGGTGAGAATGCCAATACATGGAGGGGTATATGATAAATTTGGTTCTGAAATTTGAAATATAGGTAATCCAGACCATGCGCCATCTATCCAACAGTCAAAACGGCAACATCGCCCTTCATGTGGAAGAATTAAGAGGACCACATAGGAAGGCCTACTTATGTGGGCCATGTAAGGAACCTTTTGCCTTATAAACCTTTTTTTTCCTAGGGCAATACTCTGATTACATATATTGATATATGAATTCATGAAAGGAGGAAGGCCACAGAAAGTGTACTTTCAAGTTTCTTTTGCTAATACTTTCACTTTTTAACGGTACGAAATGGTGTCATTGCCCTACACAAAGGCTCCAACACCACATAAAGGAATTAAGCTAATTACATGAAAGTATGAAGTTCATGCACTACAAAGAAGTTAAAAAGCCAAAGAATGCCCAAAGGTTCACTTCAAGAAGGAGATAGCATGCAGCAGATCTCTTCTTTTCTTTTACTTAGCATTCTAATCTACATCAAAGGAAGAAAGGACAGAATGATAAAGTACAGCCAATTGTAATAACCTTTGGGTTTGTAACAATGAGTCCAAATGCACTGAAAGTATCATAGAGAAGCTTTTCATCCACATCCTGAAAATGCAGTCAAAACTAAAATGATGAGACGAATAATGATGAAGTTGGTGCGACAGGTAAGGTCTTGACACAATCTGATAACTTACGGGGTCAAGGTTTCCAACAAAAAGGTTTGCACCAACATCCAAGCTCTTCTTATCTTGAGAAGCCTGGAGACAAATGGAAACTGTACATTATATATGAAACTTAAACAGGTATAAAAGAAAGGAAATTCATAAAGGACATCTCCAAATGCACGTTATATCATTTGATAAATGAAATTAAGGTTCTTGACTAACATGAACAATAATAGGCAAGAAGGGAAAAAGCATTCACACCTTATTCACACGTATTGGCTTCCCATACAGTTTAATCATGTTCAGAACCTTTATTGCCTGGATTACAATACTTCAACATTAGTTCAAAGAGGAAATAAAAGTTGGCCAAAACAGCTAAAAGCCCCAGATTAACAGCATCATCTTTGACTGAGAAAAAAAATAATGCTGGAGGATTAGTTGATCAAATAGTATTGGACTATCCTTATTTAAGGGAAATGTAGTGTTGAGCTTTTAACATGAGTACATCACTTGGTTGATTCCAGAACAAATCCACAATGCTGCTACATAAGGCAAAAGGACTAAGTTGCAGGGTTTTATCTGATTTATGATGAGATCATTTACTACAACTTAGAACATAATTAGGGAATAAGGGAAATCTGTTTGACAGAGGGGTAACTTCTTACCATAGTTGTCAATGGACGTGGCACCAAGGCGAAGCAAAGGCTCCCAAGGGCACCATATTCCATCCAGGTAAGCTTCCCTCTTCTAGGTCATTGGGGAGGAGGGAGGAGGGGGGGGGGGGGGGGGGGTCGAAAAATATGGCAAAGGAAAATATATATATTTCAATCCTCAACCACTAAGTAAAACATGCTACTATCTTCTGATTACACTATCAACCTTTCCTCTTGAAATATTTTCTTTATATCATTTTACATCCAATCAGAAGAACTATGCTAAGCCTTTTTATATTTTTAATCTGGCTTGACCTGAAAATCCAATTTCTCGTGCCATTGCCCCAAATAGTTTGTTAACCTTAATGCCTTCTATGACCTAATTCTAAAGCAAAGATACGTAATTAAAATGCAACTGTATGCAGTACTCACATAGTCAGCATCTTCTTCACTACGGAATTCCACAAACCCATATCCTTGATGAAGATTTGTAACTCGATCTTTTGGAACATAAACATTGACTGAGACATGATGACGAAAATGAGATTCGTTCCGTTTTGATATCAATACAGATCAACTAAAAAAATAAAGAAAGCACTAAACATTGACTGAAACATTATGAATAAAATGAGATTAGTTCATTTTTTAAATCGTTACAGATCAACTAAAAAAAATAAGATAGCCTCACTCTAAGTAACTGACAATTTCTTATTGCTGTCAAGCCAGATATTCTCATTCACTTACACATACCAGGAAAAAAAAAACAAACTAGTCATGGCAAGATAAACTTTTAAAAGAGAAAACTGTGATTACAAAATGCATAGTGATGTAAGCAACAAGGCAAATGCCATTTAGAATGCAAGGAATAAGACTCAAGGCAAACCTAAAATATTTCTCATTCATATCATAGGAACTCATTTAAAGGTATCTAAAGAATAGAAGATTACATGATTGGACATCTTCATTTTAAAGGAAAAAAAAGATTATAAGGTTGAAAAGGTAAGGCCAGATTATGGGAAGCCAGCGGTACCATGAAAATAAATATACTTTCGGGCTTGCGTCAAGTCTTAATCGAGTTCAGATCTTCTCCAGCTGCTGGTCCACCAAGTGAGGGATCCAACGGCCTTTGATCACTCGGCACACAGCCTCATACATTGGCTGTGCACCGAGTGATCCGAAGCCGTTGGATCATTCATTGGGCGGCCCAGCCACTGGAGAGGATCCGGAGGCGTCTTAATCAGTTAATTTTTTTTATTTTGAGTATGTTATGAAATAGTATCCAGTTATCTTAACCCAGAAAAAAAAAAAAAGAAGAAGGAAAGTTTCTAGATAGTTTACAATTTTCAATTCAATTTTTCCCTTCTGAAAAAAAAATCTAATTCAACAGGATACAGAAAAAGTGTACCAATCATCTCTACCTCCTTATATACCCTATCTCTTATTTTAAATATTAATTCAAAAATGAAATATTTCATCTATTTAATAAATAAATAAGAACATAGTTGTCAAGGCGATCGAAGGCGTTGGAGGGACACCTGGGCACCTAAGGCGCACCCAAGGCGTTGTAAGGGTACATCTTCCATAAGAAGATTTATACAAAAGGGATGGGGTTAGAGTATCAATTTTAATTATTTCTAATACATATACATGATTACATGTATAATGGTGTATATATGTACTTTATACATCCAATAAAAATACTACAAATGGCATCAATTAAAAAAATAAATAAACAAAACAAGACATGATACAATAAGGCAACCAACTGCCCAAGGGTTGAAGAACCACCTAGATGCCTAGGTGATGCTTAGGTCATGCCTTGACAACCATTAACAAGGAAAAATAAGTTTTTAGTCTATGACTTGGTTGTTGTAAGTGTTCACTGGTACGAATGGTTCCTCCACAGGGTGATTCAGTGGCCTATAGATCCTGTACAGAGCCCTTGCTTTCTCCATTACTCAAGTAATCAGGATCCGAAAAATATCTGATTGCAATGCCTGCCTCTTCACCGTTCATTAAAGACCTAACTGAATCCAAACCAATCTGTTATCTGCATTAATAATGCAGGAATTATATGGACTCAGGAATCAGGATCTCTCTACTTCTTAACTTCAAATCCTACAATCACCCATGTAAGACCTTTCTTTAAAATTATAATCATCACTCTTTAAATTTGGGAAACATTTTAAAAATATGCAAACTTCAAGTACAGAGTTTCCCTCCTTTAAGGGGTGTATATATATTTGTAATAAACTGTTGAACTATATTAAATATCATTTTCCCAAATTCCTTTGTCACGTTTTGCTTTCATGATAGTTATCCGACAACTACTCAAATATGTAAGTTAAACAATGGAAAATGAAACCTACCAACAGGGCCTGCTTGGACAAACAGCTCCCATAGTAATTCCTCAGCAACCTGAAAAAGACAGCACATCAAATTCAAAGCAAATTAAAAGTTCAAACTAGTTTAAAAAAGAAAATTCAATAGAGTAATACTCAACCCAAAAGTGGTTCCGGTACTGAACTTCCATTGAGATCAGTTCATGGTGTTCATGGTGTCTGTGTTTGTGTTTGGGTGTGTGTGTGCGTGTTCCTGCCTTCCTGGTGTTCAGAGCGTAAAGAGCAGCATTTCACATAAAAAAATACAAAGTAACCTTTCTATTACCAGTTTCAGACACAAAACTGTAAGACCCCAAACCAAGAGAACCCTAAATTTTTATGTACATGGTGACATTTAGTATGTTTGGTGGCATTTAGTAAGCTTTGGTGCTGTGTAGTGGGCGCTGCAATTCCTAGCATGCCCTAGGGGTATGTGTGTAGGCATGTGTGTGCATGTGTGTGCATGTGTATGCATGTGCATGATTATGTATATTTTTATATAGGTATGTACGTAAGTGTTTGTGGTAGGTATATATATGTATGTATGCATGTTTGTGGATGATGCTCTTAAGAGTTGGTTGGTTCAAAGAAAGAGGAATTGCTCGGGTTAAGGGGTTTGATTTCGGGATCTTCTTGTAGACCCCATGTGACAGAAATAATAAAAAAAAGGGGAAACAGAGAAAGGGGGGGAGGGGGGGGGGGAGAGAGAGAGAGAGAGAGCTTGCGGGAAAGAGAGGAGATTATCTCTAAGTTTCCCTAATGCTATCAAATTCGTGGAAGTTACCTTGGGTGATGAGGTGGCACTAAGTTTAATAGAAACCCCCACCCTAAAATAAACTAAATTGTGGAGGAGGTTGGGGATTAGCTATATAAAGTAATAATAATAATATTTGTACATTTTTATTGATTCCCTAAAATTTAGTTGCTTTCTGAGGATATAACCTATTAGCATGCTACAGCTATTTTCTATTTTAGAGCGATAGGTGAATCTCTAGTTTCCTTCTTGTTTAAAATTCCTTATTGCTAATAAGATGTAGAGGAAATCATGAACAAGGCTTCCAATTAGTAGATAGTCATTGTGATAGAATCAGAGCCCTATTTAATCTGTTGCAGATGCTGCGTCAGATCTCGAAGCTGCTGCTGCAAGGCGTCTACTGGAGGTTGTGCCGTGGGAAGGATCACAACCGGGACTCGGTCTTGCCGAGCCGCATCCACTCTGGCCTACATATTGTCTGCAGGCCCTTTGCCGACTCCTCGTCCGAGTTGGTCATGTACTGAGACTCATTGTGAGCCTCCTGGATGGTTGTGGCTAGTTACGCTGCCACACTCTGAGCCCCCCTTGGCGGATCTGCGTTCTCTGGAATGCGAGGAACATGTCGGCCAGATACACACCGACTGTGAAAAGGCCGACTTTGGTTCTGCTATTGGTGGGAACCTGCAGGTCTCAGCAATCGGCTATGTTCTGCACGATCCTGAGGCCTTCGGTTCCTGTGCTGAGAGGTCTAAGGGTCAGCCCCTGCTCCCGATCTCGCCTACACAGCCCTCACGTCGGCTATAGTGCTAGTGGTGCCTGTTACTACTATTGCTGTAGGAGTCCAACAAGTTGCGCGATTTGCTGAGTCATCACAACAAACTGCTCTTTCATGACAAACTACTAGAGATCAAGATTGTTAACCCCCTAATGTTCATTTTGATCGACTACATTCTGGTCAACCTCATAGCTATGGTTGTCCCCCCTGATCGGGTACATCGTCATTACTGGGAATGTTGGTGTTGCTACATAGAACATAACTATGCTCTCTCCTTGGTGGTACCATATTGTTTTTGGCTTGTTTGCATACAAGGTGATGTAAACTTGTCAGAAAATTTCTAATGGCCACACAGTGGGTGCCAAACTGTTGCCGCTGGTTCTTGCCTGGAGATTCTGGTGATGACAACTATCAAAATGGAAGCATATTGTTGAATGTCGTCCTTATTATTCCTTAGTATAAAAGATTTTTATATTATGTTTTGTTATGTTCTGTTTATTTCCTTTATCAACTAGGACTCTTATTTCCTTTATTAACTAGGACTCTCTCTTTCCTTAGTTAACTGGGACTCCTAGTATCTCTAGAGTTCCTATTAGTTTGTAATCTCTCTTATTATAAATAAAGCTAAAATAGTGGGAGAATCTCAATCTCTCCTATTCACTCTTTCTTTTCTTTCTATTATATTCAACACATATAGATAGTAAAGGGTGGGTTTGAAAACCATGTGGTCACTCTAATGCCAGTCAGAACCAATAAGCAAACAGTTGGAGCTCGGAATATAGAAAATACGAGTTATGGTAGAGTGATGTTTAAGCAATTTGACAGGGAGAGAGTATGAGTGTAAAAATTGAGGATTTGGCAACCTTTGTCTGAAGTCTATTTATAGAGGCATGGAGTAGAGTGATTGTAGGCATGATTTGAGTAGTTCCGTTGATCTTGGGCAATGCTCCTGATATTATACCAACAGTTACGAACCGTCATGGTGGTTGGATAAGGTAAGTTGATGTGGGTACGATCCTATCCCTTGTAAAAGGGTGTAAATCGTGCCTAAGGAAGCTTTCTAATCGTCTAATGTTGATCTAACAATGCCTTTCTATAACTGTTCCGTAATTTCAGCTCGGGGTCATCCTTAAATAGTTAACGTGTGGCCAAGATATAAGAAAACCTCTTCGCCTAGGGTTGATTTATGGTTATCCCTGAGATCGTGCAGATAACCACTTCTCCTTTGACCCTCTCGTGAGGTGGCATCTAACAACGGGTTCATGGACAGTGACACGTGCCGTGTTGATAATCACATGTCCTTCTCTAATTGGAGGATTCTATTATCTCTCCAACAGGGATAAAACAGAATAATAAAAAAGAAACAAGGACTATTCTGGAATTGAAATTCAGATTGGGTATAATTTAAGTTCAGGAAAGAAGGGCTTTACATAAATACAGAAAGTATTCACTTCCTCACGATGAGACACATATCAGCAGAAATTGGGTGTGCTTGCAAATGAGAGATCTCCCTCATACGAAGTCCTTTCAATAAGAGATTTCAGGTCAAGGATCACAACTCATAAACCTCTGAAATCCAACTAATAACAGATCAGAAAATCGATTATATAAAAGAATAAAATCCTCTAAAATTGTTCTCCTGAAATGAACAGTAACATTCTAGAAGACGAGCTCAGTTCCCAAACCTCAACTTTGGTCAGGCTGAGATTTTGCATGCTGTTTCGCCTGATGATTTATGAACACTCCACAAAATTTCAGGCCAAATGAGTTATTAACCAGGGAGTTCAAAAAAAAATTCTCTAAGCCAGAGGTAACACAAGTAGCAGGAACAAAGGGGAAACAGTAACCAAAATGATAGGATACGCAAGGAATAGCAGAAAATAATCTGAAGTGATCTAATAGCCATAGGTTTGAATCAATGAACAAGAAAAAGAGAACGCACAACGAAGAATCAAGCCAAAGAAAAAGACAGAAATACCAGTCGAACCAAACTTTCGACTCTCACGGTAGCCCAAAGTCAAGACGTAAACTCAACATCAGATGCAGCAGTTGTGACTGCACACCACAATGAAGAATCAAGCCAAAGTAGAAGATGAAAATACCAGTTGAACCAAACTTTAGACTCTCACAGTAGCCCACAGTCAAGACGTAAACTCAACAGCAAATGACACAGTAGTGACTCCACACAAACAAAGATCTCTAGATGACTCAAAACAGACAACTGAGGGTTGCAATTAATGGGTACCCCGCTTTGATACCATGTGATGAAGTAAAATAGGAAGAAGTAGCAGTGACGGAGGAGGAAAGAGGAGAAAATGGACACCTAGAGGAGTTAGAATCCTCCCCATCATGTAATGCTCTTTATTTGTAATAGAAAACAAAAGTAGCCATTACAATATTATCCCTAATGACTTAACAGACCACATAGTAACAAATAAACAATCATCTAATACTTAAACTTACCCTTCACCTTGCGGAACTCTAACAATTATCACTTTGAATTTTTATCCATTTGACAATCATTCTGTCCCAAGTAATGGAAGGACAACTCAAAAAGCAGGAGGACTTTTAATATTTTAACCACTATTCCTTAATCTTTACGTTTTTATCAAAGGGGATACTCATTGGAAGACAAAGCCAGTGATGATGTTGCAGAAGCCCATGCCTCTTTAATTTGTTGAAAATTTGCAATGATAATGGTTTTCTTGGCATCATAGTTTTAAAATGGTCATCTGAACTTGATTGATAGGCTAAATAAAAAAAAATCAGCTCCAATATGAGTTGTGGTAGATTCAAGGAAAGAAATTTAGACATAATGCTAACCCTTAAGTTCTTAACACATTTCTCATACATATGGAGAACTCACATATTTGCAAATAGCTTGGAAAATTATGCACACAACAAAGCAGAGGAACAGCTTTTAAATGATACAGATTCCCTGGGAAGAACATGATTGCTTTGCAATCAATATAGCTGGTGAAAATCCAATTCAGCAGTCACTTTTGCTTTTGTTTCAATTTTGATGATCGTGATCTCTTTCTATCTTCACTAGGAGTTTCTAGGTGATGTTCCCTCTCCACCATATTTTGAAATCCCTTAAGAATAAATCCTTTGTCCTAGCCATGGTTCAAGGTGAGGTTTCGACAGGCGTTGTTTCGAGCCTCACCGAGACGAAACCCAGGCTCGATTCCATTAAGTTCCAGGTTTTGGTAGAACCCACCTCGACCTGGTTTCGTCTGAAACCAAGGTTTCGGTTCACAAATGAACCAAAACCCATTATATAAGGTTCGAGTTCGGTCAAAACCTGGTTTCGACTGAACTCTTAAAGTTTGTTTTTGAAAGACACTTCTCAGTTCTCACCTCTTAAACATTGTTTTTGTCTCTTTTCTCTCTCTTTTCCGGTGAGAGGTAGAAGGCAGAGTCGCAGAGAAGGAGGAGAAGAAAAGAAATCTAAGAAGAAAAGAAAACTGAGAAGAAGAAAGCAAGAAAAGAAGGCAGAGCCGCAGAGGAAGAAGGAGAAGAAAAGAAAATTGATAAGAAAGAAAACTGAGAAGAAGAAAGCAAGAAAAGAAGGTAGAGCCGCAGAGGAAGAAGGAGAAGGAAGACGAAGAAAAGCAGATAATAAAACATACCTTTCATTTTCACTTCTTTGCACCTAATGCAGGTTCTCACCCAGTTTTGTTGCACTGCTAGTGCTTGCTGTCGTAGGTAGGTTCTCAATTTCTCACCCAGTTCTCGTTGCACTTCTCACCATAAGAACTCGATCTCTGAGTTTTCCCTTTACCCTTTATAAGATATTATCCCATGCATCTCAATATATTATGTATGGAAGCATGGTTTGGAAGCCTTTTGTCCCTCATGGAAGCATGGTTTGGAAATCTTCTGTCCCTCAAACACACTGTATTATGGTGTGAAGTAGAAGCCGGAGAGGAAAATTACTACAGGCCGCAGAAGCTAAAATTGAGGGAGGAAATTTGTCAAGTAGCAAGGATTTGATTGGTAAAAAGGCTAAGAAGAAAAAGAGCGTCCCAATGCACGAGGCTCCCGCCATGGTTCAAAATCTCTACGAGATTTCGGTTTTCTCAAAGTTCTCGAGGGGTCGAGACAAGACACCCCCTCGAAACTGAATCTCGACCAACTCAACCAGTTCTCGAGCTGGTCTCAACTGGCCTCGACCAACTCAAACCAACTTGAGTTGGTTTTTCTTATAAATAGTAAGTCTCGGTCGAAATCTCGACAATAGTTGTCAAGGCGCCGCCTAGGCAACCCCTAGGCGCCCAGGCGGCTTTGGGTCTCCTTGAAAAATCGGGCACCTTGGTCGCCTAGGTGGGCACCTTGGTCGCCTAGGTGGGCACCTTGGTCGCCTAGGTGGGCACCTTGGTCACCTAGGAGGGCGCCTTGATGGCCTAGGCGGGCGCCTTGGTCGCCTAGGCGCCCCGTCAGGCCTCCAACGCCTTGGTTCGCCTTGGCGCCTTGACAACTATGATTTCGACCAAGACTTGCTGTTTTCAATTGATTTCTCTCTTTTTCTTCTGTTTTGCTTCTCTTCTTCTCCAACTTGGTGTTCTAAGCTTGGAAGGTTGTTGTTCTTGCCAAATCACTCCACCAAAGTCTTGTGGGAGCTTGATACAATGGCAGAAATCATTGACTCATCATCGAATCTACTAGAAGACGACGATGATTACACTGACTTCGTTCTCAAGGTTGAGCCTGAGGCTAATAGCATGTCCACAAGCTTTGGAGGAATGAACATTAAGGATAACACTGGACAGGGACAGTGGCAATGGAGTGCCCCATCTTTCCCTGCTCTAGGATTTGGCAACACGTCGGCGTACGGTTCTTATTCCGGTGACGACTAACAATGCTACTTCAGCCATAGGATGTCGTGGGAGGACTTTGTTTTTCAGGCCAAGCTATATTATCTTCAGCAAAGGCGACCTAACCAGATAGATCCTCTATGCCACTCTAGGTGGGATTAGACATTGGGGAGGAGTGATGGGAAGATGGAACTTGAGCTGGAACTTGGGATCATTGTATTTTAGTAGTTGATCTTGATCACATATTCACATGTACTATTTGATTTTGAGTATTTCAAACTTTGAGATTATGAGCATTTGTGTCATTGTGTGGATTTATGATTTATGAATGTATGATTTTCCCGTAATGTGATTAGTTTTACAATTTTATGCTTTAAATAGGTTTATATATGTTAAAATAAAATTCCCTTGGAGTATATAGCCTTAAAATGAGCAAAAACATGTCGAAACTCCCATTTTTTGCCTATGAGGAATCTCGACAGGATCTCGCCGAGATCTCGATTTTCTCAAGGGTCAAGACACCCTCGAGTTCCGATATTTTAATCCTTAGCTCCCGCTACTACAAGATCTAGGGAGGAGCAGAATGTACGCAGTCTTACCCCCGCAACGAGGAAGTAAAGTAAAAATGCTAAGATTATATGGGAGGTGAAGTTAACTAGTAAAAAAATAAGTTGGGCTATTATAGATTTATGGTGGTTGAAAGAAATTTAATTTTAAGACAAAAGCATTTAGCTATGAGGGCGAAAGATCCAAGATGTAATCACAATTCGGAAAAAGTCCCCCAAACAAAGCTGTTAGGGCATCAAGGCAATCCAAGGCACTAGAGGCCTAACGGACGCTCTAAGCGACCAAAATGCCCCGCCTAGGAGACCAAGGAGGCCTATTTTCCAAGGCGCCCTCAAGGAGCCTGGACGCCTAGGTGGTGCCTAGGCAATGCCTCGACAACTATACCCACAAACAGTGCTGAGGGAACCATTATGTCAAAAATGTCAGGGGTTACAGATCTCCAGAACTCCATAGTCCTTTAAGCATGTAAACTAGGACTTTTTGATAAGTATGTGAACTAGGTTTTCTACTCACAGAGAATCAACTCATTACAGAAATGGAAACAGTGAAAAAAAATAAGGTTGTTATATGGTTGAAAAACACCAGTCATGCAAATTCCATGCTAGCACTCAATTTTCTCTTGCATTATATAAGCCCTGCAGGTTCTTGAGCATCTCACATATGTTCAACAAATAAAAATAGAACTGAAATTAGCAGTTATCTTACTCCTTTGATGTATTCCTATTTTTGCACCATTCTAGGCCCTGCAGCCATCAAAATCTTTGGATTTTGATCAAAGTCCAGATTCATCTGAGATTTCTGTGTCTTTCAGGGGAAAAAAACAATTAAAACCACCCTAGGCGAAACCCAACCTCGCTTTTCAGAACAATCTGTCACCCGTCAAGTACATCAAACAGTTGGTGATCATGTTCAATATTCAACAAGTTGAAATTTCTACAAGAGAACAACAGCCTTGCTTAGATCCTCCCCATAAACTCGGAATAATTAGTCATCGCCAAACCACATCCTCGTTATTCTCCTCCTATAAACCTTTTAGTCAAATTTTGCAAAATACAATTTTCTTTAATCTCAGCTCTGTTAAACCTTAAAAACAAACATGGATTTGTAGATTCTTTTCTTACTACTTATTTTTTGCTTTATTCTACTTTTAGTTACAGTTCTATATATGCAACCATCAACAAAACCCTTAGACTTGGATCAAAAATCAAGAGAACCACAAAGATCTCTGAAATTTGTTGAATTGCATTTGAAGCCACCCTCAAGCCCAAAATACAAATCTTCTACTCTTTTTGAATCCAGTCCACTATCATTACATCTATAAAAAGGTAAGAACTTTATTCAAGAGCAGGCAGCCCCACCACATAATAATCTTAGAGATTCATTTCTTATTTGGTTCTATTAGCTGCACCCTCGACTATGTGATGAGAACAAAGACAGGTGGTTAAATCCAATCCCACCAAGAGGGAGCCAGCCAGTCCATGGAAACTAATCTATCTGATTCAGAGATCTCAAGCACTATGTGACCAAGAAAACACCTCATTTTCTTGGCGACCTCGAAGTGCAAACTCTCTAGCAAATGATCTAGCTCATGAAGGGGGTAGGATTCAAAGATATAGCCCATATTCAATTGTGCAGTGAGAGCTTTTCATTTAGAGGACCACCTCAGGTACATTTTCATGTATGATGTAGAATTTTGTATATTCAAGCATAGTTGTCAAGGCGCCAAGGCGAATCAAGGCGTTGGAGACCTGACGGACACCCAAGGCGACCAAAGTGGCCTATTTTCCAAGGCGCCTGGACGCCTAGGCGATGCCTTGACAACCATGTAAGGCAAATTAAGGTGTTGGAGGCCTGACAAACACCCAATGTGACCAAGGTGGCCTATTTTCCAAGGTGCCTAGAGGCCTAGTAGACACCTTGACAGCTTTGTATTCATGTATATCTCACGATAGATGCACAGTTTACTGTTGAGTCACGTTGTGGTTGTCATTGCTGTCAACACATTATGTCAGTAGTGCAACACACAAAACTGGTCAGTTGTGAGGTACAACATTCAGTTAGTGGCAATGCCAGATATATCAATGACAGTGGCAAGCAGGCAGAGCAGTGGCAGTGCAAGATTACAACTTCTGAGCACGTGTGGCAATGTTCCGAAGTGTATGACAGTGATTATCAATATCGATACAAGTGTCAGATCTTGATCAGATGGATATCAAGAAGGCACGGGTAAGGCGCAGAACAACAACATTGATGCCATCAGGCAGCATCCTATTGCCCAGCGCACGAAGCTTCTGTATGACACCTAGTACTTGATCATGTCCATGTTACATGGAATGAGAAGGTGATCCAGTGGTAGCGCACGTTGGTACAGAGTCGCTTAGATTGCAATTCCTTCGACGAGGTTATCTCGGAATTAATAATTGTCGAGCAGGATTTAATACTTTTTTTCCCTCTCAAATACAAATAAGAAAACTAATTGGTGCCTGCTTGGACGAAACAAAAGATATTGTCGATAAATAGGAGTATGTCTTGTTCATTAACATTCCGGAAATACTCTGCCATAGTTAGGGAATACTCTGCCATAGTTAGGGCAATCAAACCAATGTTCCCTGTCTTTCTTTCTATCGCATTCTATCTTATCATATCACATTTTGTTCTGTGATATTTGAGTATCACCTTCAATACCTTGGTGTAGATCCGAGATATTGATCGGACGGGTGATATCCCCCCCGCGTTTTAATACCTGATCGGATGGTCACGGCTGAGCCACCCGCTCGTGATGTGTCACTATTTCCTTTTGAACCAATCTAATTTACCTGATCTTGATCCACTCACTGTTCATCCATCTGGCGGCTGAATCTAAACAGGGCTTTTTGAGGTTTATATAAGTCCGATTTGGGCCCAGTTTTTTCCTGTGGCTTTGGAATTAGTGCCCAGAATGTGTTAGAGCTGCTGGAGGAAGGAGACAAGGAAAGGGGATTTTGATGGAAAACCCTAATAGGACATCATGGATCTTATTTTGATGATTTGAACACATACAGAGTTGAGTTTTGGCGTTTACCAAGTGATCATCAGTGGGATTACACAGGTTGAGGTAATCCACATTGGCAAACCTATTTTATATTTGATCTAAGGGTTGATTTCTGAGGAAGTGTATTTGGGGTTAGGGTTTGCATTGTTTATGTGCTTTCATTGCAGGGCATTGTTTATAAATCCAATTTTGTATTAAGGTGTACCAATTAGAGCTACACACACATATTGGGGGAAGCCCTTGCCCTGTGTTTAGGGTTAAAACTTGGGATTGTTGCCCTTGCTCCTACACTTAGGATTGAAGCAAGTAGTAGGACCTACACCGTAGCTGCAATTAAAGCCGAGTGTTGAGTGAAGGCTGAGCTCGGTTTGGCATTACTCCATGGACTAACCTTTCACATACTGTGGCAGTGAACCAAGTATACTTTGTGTGGTGTGATTGTGGCATACATGTTTAGAGTGTAGTTGGCTTGCAGAATGGATATGATACACATAGCAGCCCTGGCAACAAACTAGTGGTTGCGAGGGTGCACATATGACTTCTGTTGTGACTGAGTTGACTGTGGACTGGCAGTTTGGGGTTTCAAATTGAGTGACAAGTGAAAGGCAGTTTTTAATTGTGACTGAGAGATTTAAGGGTCATTTTAGCAACCACTAATCGCACCCTCCCTCCTCAGTGGCCATCTGGGAGACATTTACATTGGCTATTAATCCAATAAACTTTATTATTTCATCAAAAACTCCACCTTGGATTCTCCCCTCTGAACTTATATTTCATATTTTGCTAAATTGCACAATCTCTAGACCTCCTTTCCAGAGTGTCTTCCCTTTGAGCCCTATTTCAAAATCTAGGGTGCATTTGGCCTGCAATCAAGGATTTTTAGAATCTAGGATCTTATTTTTAAAATAGGGATAACATGTGGATTTGTTGTTTCATCTATCACAATCCTAGATACTGGGATTGAGATTGCCATCTAGATTGCCTTTTGAAATTCAGATTGAAGCTAAGAATTAAAAGCAAATAGTGGTTTGACTTTTTTCCCCCAGCCAGGAAGGGTTTGGCTGTTGTCAGCCAGCGATACATAGAGCATTTGCAGGTCATTGCTGTGATCTATATTTTAGCTCAGTGCCCCAGAATTCTTATAGAGCTTGAAGAGTGGCCATTGTAGTTCTCTTTCCTCATTTATTAATGAATTCATTTGTAACAAATTTAGAAAAACAAATATAAAAAAAATATGGACGTCTTACCATATGATAAATTGAGAAAAATCAAGCACAATAATCACACCAGAATATTCAGAAAGGGAAGGGGGAGAGTCTAAAGATTACTGAAACGAACAACACTAAAATAGCCCAATAATATTTCGACTATAAAATGAAGCCTAATTGATTAATAGGCTATCAGTGTATGCAACGAAGATACCTGAGCGTATAAAAGGAAAACAGAATAAGTGCTCCCACAATTGCCGACGGCACCGAGGTCAAGGGCAAGGCCAAAGGGGCATGGACTAAGGTATTGGAGAAGATTTGGAAATGCATCCTCAATGAAGGATATTGAAGCAGATTGAATCACAACAAGTATAGAGAACCAAACCTCTTCAATTTATCTGCCTAAAGCAGGCAAACAATAAAAGCCCCTAAAAACCTTCTACAGTATAACCATTGTGACTTCAGGCCAGCTAGCATAATCACATAACAGGCTTCTCATCCCTACCATGCAGACATGTATTTGACAAGCATGAATTCTGATCTGATTTGTAGAACATTTTCTGCTCCCTTCCTTAAAGTCTTGCTTAAATATGAATCATCCAAGAAGTTCAGAATACAATATGTAAAGATGGTTTCAGAAGCACAACACAAAACTTGAATAAACCAAAAGCTAGTTCTCTCCCAGGAAACATACAAGAACTCAGCTCAATTGCCAACTTAAATCCCTTTTTTCCCCCACTGTAGTATAAAACCCCTATTTTCAGTATCTACAATCGTACAAGACAGAACTTAGGATTACCTCCACATAATAAATGAAGATTCAGCATTCAAGATATACACAATAGCATCCATGAGTTAGTATTTAGTAAAACAGATAAAGAAATTAAACAAAGACTCACAGAGAGAATTGAACTGATAAAGTAATGAAAAGGGGGGGAGGAGATGATAAAGAAGAGTATGATTGTAAGAAGCAAAACCTGGGGGTCGAGGTTTCCGACATAAGCAGTGGCGTCTTGATTCCTCTCGGCCGAATGTTGGCCTAGGAGGTTCGCTCCAACGCCGGGAGCGATTCGTGTCGTCATCCTTAAGACCCTAACCCACCTCCAAATTCTGCACCTTCAATTCGAGCGAATTCAAGAACCAATTAACATAAAAAAATAATAAAAAAAACAGATTCATAAATAGCAAAGAATAAATGAAAACCTACTACAGCAATACTGGTCCTCTTTGAGCGAAAGAAGCAAAACTCAGCGATGGCAAACCCGGCGGGAAATGATTCAAGGTCAGCTTAAATAAAGTGTGAATACGTTGGAATTTTCTTGCAATAGGTAAAAGAGAATCTGATAGAGAAACTATGAAAACTGACCTGAGATACTGAGAAGAGAGGCTGTTCAAAAATTGCACAGAGCATAGGGAAAACATGAGGATGGGTTGGGCCAAGCCGCGCACAATCTGAGGTTTCAACCCAAGTCTGGCTGGACCTTACCGGGGTCAAGAAAAAATTGAGTCCAAACCCAACTATGACCGGACTCAAGGCGAATTTGCTTGGCCCTGTCTGGACTTAGGGCAGGTTCAGACCGATTCAGACTAGACGCTTTCTTCGGAGGAAAAGAAGGATCCAGACAAAATAAAAGAAACATCCTATAAAATAGCCCAGCTTTTCAAAATTCTTATCCGGATGGAAATCCAGAAAATTCGAAGTTAGAAATACTTAAAGAAGACAAAGAAAATTTCTGGTTTGAAAAACCTCTTGTTCAGGCCATCCGAGCTAAACTAGCATCCCTACATTTTACAGGTTCTAGAGGATGAGGAAAAGAGAATACTGCAACTAAGACAAATGAGAGACATGGATTGAAAACGAATCATATACAATAGGGGGGAGAAAGGTCCAGGTTACATAAGTCAAAAGTGTAAATGGATAGTCAAAAATCTAAATTCAATTTGCAACCATATTCGTTTAGGAATATTTGGATTCAAGCAGAAGGTAATCAGAACAAGCATGAGATACCTAGATCCAGTCACATTGATCGGGATCCGTATCCGATCCATTTACATCTTTATCTACAAGAGTTATGTTTTCTTTATGCGCAATGACATCGCTACTACGGAAGTCTTGTTGCCTTTATGCCGTAAATATATAATGCAATCAAAGTACGAATGTCAATCTCCCCTATACGAATACAAATTGTACATAACCAATTGTTTGTATTTAAATTGTGGAAAATCATAGTAGGTAAAAAATAACCAGAGAAGCCATTAGTGTTGGAGAAAACCCCCCTCTCTCGCTCTCTATAGGGATACAAATATTACCTGTATGTACGACACAGTCAGTTTTATGTCGATGGCTCTGGTATGAAGTTTAGAGCAAGCGTAGAATGCATTATCCCCTCTCTCTCTCTCTCTCTCTCTCTCTCTCTCTCTCTCTCTTGTTGTCCCTGAAAATTTGGGCCTTGTTTGATAACGCTTTAGATTCTGGATTCTATGGATTCCGACTCCCAGGGAGTCATTTTGGAGTAGAATCGCATCTGGTAAACCCGGTTGGATTCCAGCCCCTTGGGAGTGAACCGGTTCATAAAATGACTTTAGAATCTAAATTTTTGGAGTATAAGAAAAAGAAGCTCTCCTCTCTCAGACTCCTCTCTTCTTCACAAAACAAAGGCTTGAACGCCACCACCACTGCCATCACCACCATCACCACCGCTGTCACCACCACCACCACCGCCATCACCATCACCAACACCACCACCAATTCTCAAAACTTCAATTGGCGGGATAGTGTGTTTATCAAACATGATTATATTCCAAAAATGCTCTGGAATCCATTTCAGAACTGTGTTATCAAAGATGTTTCTACTCCAAAATAATCCTGGAGTAACCTGGAATAAAATTTTTATTCTAAAGCAAAAATAAAGAATCCAAAGCGGAAGTACTATCAAACAAGACCTTGATTAACTGTCGCAATCTGTTCCGCCCATTGATATGGTGTAATTTGTGGAACAGTGTTAGGAGAAATATTTGTGGAGTAAGTGTACTTTATTCTAGAACAGTTCTTTTATTTTGTTGAGTCACTAGGAAATTATTTGAAAGATTCTTTGATTTTTCGTAGTAGATTGTAATTGACAAAATGAGTTGTCATAACTCTAACCACTAAGTGGTGGATCCATAGAACTCTCTTCCTCTTTTATTTTGTTTCTTTATGTCCAGCAATGACCCATCCAATCAGCCAGCCCAAAAAAGCACTCTCCTCTTCATCAAGATCACAATCAACCTTAAACAAACCATCAAATTACCAAGAGCAATATACAATACCACTGAACCAATCACCATTCCACGGTCTACACCCCAATATATTTTTGTCCAACAAAGCCGTCTATACCAATTACACACCATAAACAGGGAGAAAAAATCACCTCTATGAACTTCCCCAAAATTAAGGGTGTCAAATCTAGGCCCAGTCCGGTAGCACGGACCGAGCGCCTGCCCGATATAGCATGAACCCAACCCGGACCGAGCCCTTAATGGGCATGTTTTGGACATGGGCCTGGGTTTCTTATCAGGTTAGGTCCCGTCCGGTCCAGCTAGCCCGATGGGCGGCCCCGTTAAGAAGCCCGAGCTAGCCTGAACCGATAATACCCAGCCCGAACATCAGCAAGGCCCGAAAATTCTAAACCTAATGGCCACTTAATATAAAAGCTTACATGCTACTGTTTGTATTTCCTTTTAGGTCAATACTGAGAGGCACAAAGGCTAGAACACACTACCCCCACCGCCGCCGTCCCTCAGTACTCAGCTTACTGCTTACTGCGGCACTGCCAGCAGTTGTGCCTCACTGGCTCACTCCCTCAGTCCCTCTTCCTCGTCTCCCGACTGACCACTGATCCACTGTCCATGACTATAAGTATCCACGCACGGCACAAATCCAAACTTCTCCTTACCTTATTGTCCTTCTTCTTGACTTCTCCTATTCTCCTTCAGTCGACTCTACAAGACTTTTGCAACTCTGCAACAGAAGGTTTGATTTTTTTTTTTTCTAAATTTGTTGAAATACATCCTCATTTTCAGATTTATTCGCTGAATGGTTAAGTATGTGAATTCTACCCTAGGAAAGGGGAAAGGGTTTTGTCAAATCCAATTTTTTTTTCTTTTGTTGTTCAAGGGTTTCTGCTCTCGTTGAAGCTTCATTTTAACTCTGTAGTTTCAACATTTGGAGTTCGAATCAAGTTGTAAAAAATTCCATTCTTGAATCTGTCTTCATTTTGCTTTTGATAGTAGATCTACCTCTCATTGCATCTGAAAATGGAATTTACTCTGTTAGGAGTCTTTGGGAAGTTGAGATTAGAGAAGAAGTTTTGACTTGTTTTCACAATTTTTTGGTTTGAATTTGTAGGTAATTTTATGGATGGCTCCAACTTGGCCATAAAGATGCGGCGTTGGATGGTGACTTTTTCTGGTTTTAGCAGTGGTCAGGAGTGTACAGAGTTGTAAGCATGCTTCACTAATCTAACCAGGTTGAAGTAAGGCTGTTTAGTTGGTTTTGCAATGTCTTAAATTTGCGATATTGTGCACAAAACTAGTTTTAGGTTGATTTTACATATGGAAGGATCAAGTAAGGCTGCAACAGGGTCGGGTTGGGCCGGGTATTTGCAAAACCTAACCCTACCCTAGGCCCTTTAATGTTAACCCTAACCCTACCCTAGGCCCTTTAATGTTAACCCTAACCCAACCCAACCCTATCAGGGTCAGACATCTCCAACCCTAACCCTATCCTGGAAGGGTCCAACCAAACTCTACCCGACCTTGATTCACCCTAACTGGACTAGGCCGGGCCAGGTTTACCCTGATTGACCCTGAATCAAGGTCGGGTTGGGTCAACCCGATTGGCCCTGAATCACTATTATTTATTTCTTATTTTTTTCATACAGACTATCAGTTTCATATTCTGAAAGGAGGTACTAGGGAAAGCTTGAGGCTGGTTGTACCCGCATCAAAATATAATACCAGAAAATCCACTGCAATATAAATCTGATATGCTAATTGATGATTTTAATACAATTGTAAGGTTGCAGTATTAGGATCAAAATATTAGATCAAGTAGCAGAGAAACCATTATGATTATTAGAAGAAACATGATGTACATCTTCCACCCTAGAATGACCCAATACTTTACAAGAGTAGCCAAGATAGACATTTAAAGCCTCAAAACAATATAGTGAGACCACATCAAGGGAAAGATGAAAGAAACAGGGCTGTCCACCCAGGGCGGGCTATACTTAATATGGGAAGTCAGAAAAAGAAATATAAATGAACTGATGCTAACAAGCTCAAGCAGATTTTATCTGACAACAAATAATTAAGAGATTATTAGTTAGGATGATAAAAGAGGACAATCAATTAGTTAACATTAGGAGGATAAAAGAGGATAATCAACCAAGCAAACTATTTAGGATACCATAATTGATTTTAAAAGCAAAACCTAGAAATTACACAAGCATAAACATATAAGGATTAGATTTCTGAACCCAGAAATTAATATCAATTTTACAAATCAATGAAACCATCTCAGATTGAAAACACCGCAGAAACACTAAATCAACTGAGAACTTCATTCAGAAACTTAGAAACACTAAATCAACTGAGAACTTCATTCAGAAACTTGGAAATGGAGGAAGTTGCAAGTGCCGACTGACAGACTGAGACATGGTTAGCCTCTTCTCTCTCCTTCTGAAACTTGGCAATCGAAAACAGAGAAAATAAACAACTAAAAAGAGACATCAACCGGCACCTGGAACTCCCTGCATTGCGGCAGAGAAAAGGCTCGAGTGGCGAGAGAGAGGATAGAGCTCGGGAGAAGAGGGACAGAAGACATACCTGATGAATGACGACTGATGAATGAGGAGAGGAGGCCGGAGGGAGCTCGGGAGATGAGGCAGCCGGCAGGCAGGGAGCTTCGCCGCTTCAGGTTGCGTTGCTGCGAGAGAGAGTGGCTGAGAGCCGCTCCGAGAGAGACTGAGAAAGGAAAAAGGAAATAAAATCAAATCGTCGGAATTAAGGTTTCACTTATACATAAGATCCGGTTGGGCCGGGCCGAGCTCAGCCCAAGGCCTCAACCCTGACCCGGCCCGACCCTGACAGTGTTTAATAAAACTTGGCCCAAACCCACCCGTCAGGGTTCAGGGTGGGTTTGGCTCTGTCCGAACTCTGGGCGGATTCGGGTTGTCAAGGCAAAACTTACACCCGGATGCTAATTTTATTAATAGAAATAATAAAATAAGCTAAATAGCTTTTTAACTTATTTACATGGGTTTGATAAGCTTGATAAGCCTGGCCCAAACCAAGCTAGCCCGAAATCACCCCGATAAACGTAGTCCCATAACAAATCGACACTAGACCAGCCCGTTAGTTATTTTCTCCAATACAGGCCACCCCAGCCCAACCCTTAATGGACATGTTTTGGCTGGGCTTATACAGCCCGACACCATCCGAAACTAAAATATTCCCATTATAGTCCATCATTTCAAAATCATCACATTTCAAAATCCTTTTTACATACTTTTCCATAATTTCCCCCTTTTTAAAGTGTACCACAAAGCCTATTTTTCTAAAGATACATATAGTTTTCTTGCCTTTGGTTATTCCCAAAGCCAATATTAAAAAGGGATTGACCATTGTTATTAGTGCATCTTATCCTCCAATGAAGAAGTGACACATGTTCCAACACTTGTCATTCATATAATGACTCCATCAGAGGATCCACATCCTCTCCGCCTGAGTTTGGGCAGGAGAGTTGGCGGCCCGGATGGATGGCAGCCACTGGCTCTCGGGTAAATCCGAGTCGACACCCCTGTCGGCTGGGGTGTCGGCTTGGATGGAGGGCTCCTATTCACCCAAGAGCCAGGTGGCGGCCATCCATTCGGACCGCCAACTCTCCTACCAAAACTCAGGCGGGAGAGGATTTCTATACCCATCACTCATGGGGAAAAATGTGCACCTCAATACATGTCAAGTCCTCAAATGCAAAGTGTATCGTTGCAGGGATATTGTTGATAAGCAATCAGGCTCTATATTCCGCATAGGGATAAGTGGAGTGTAAGACCAGCACCCGAAATCCTTTACTGACCCAATTCCTTATGTGCCAGGTCTTTCCACGCTGGCAGTTGACTTACTCAATGGATACGTCCGGAACCTAGATAAGCCTTACTACCCAAACCTTAGGTGCAATAGTAGACCTTAGGTGGGTCCAGCACGCATTCCAGTGCATTGGGCCTAACAAACTGATGTCAAGGCCATGTTTTGACCCTGCCAATGGCAGAGCCTGTGGATGAGTCATCCGACTCCCTGCCTGACTCCCTGCCTAGATGCGGGTGTCACACTCTCTCTCCTCATTTCCTATAAATAAGAGACCAGCCCTCATTCTAAAACTTTTAAACATTAAGGATTGGTGGTGGGTGTGCTTGGGAGAGGATTCACATCGTCTCCTCCCAGTGGTTCTGGGAGGACGTGGCAGCCTTACCCGGATGGCCGACACGTGGCTCTCGGGTGAATCCGAGACCCACGTTCGAGCCTACTCCCCTTGTCAGTTGGGTGTCGGCTCTGACGTGGGTCTTGGAATCACAAAGAGCCACATGTCGGCCATCCGGGTAAGGCTACCGCTGTCCTCCCAGAACCACTGGGAGGAGAGGATACGGATCTACTTGTGAGAAATAGTGGAAGAGGTTGCAACTCAAGGCTTGGGGCTCAAGTTGGGACTCTCATCATCCTCTTTAAATAAGCCTCTCAACTCCTCCTTGAGTATTTATGATATTTATGATGCTCACCTTGATGGTGGTGGTTGGTCAGCATTAATGGTTGGCCACAAAACCCTAGATTCATGATTAGGATTTCCCCAAGCCTTAATGAAGGTAAGAATGACTTATAAATGCTAATGGGGGTGGGAATGATGTTTCCCACCATGCAAACCAAGTTGGGAGATGATGGGGAGACAAAGCTCCCCATTTGGAACTCATCGTCTCCGCTGAGTCTGGTTTCTCAGACTTAACCGTCGGACCCGTGCCAACGGATGGGGCAAGACCCTTACCCCTGGGTCCGGTACATGGGCTGCGTGGTTTGGCTGACAAATGGGGCCGGAACGGCTCCCATCCTCTGCTATACTCAACACTTATAATTATTTGGGTTGAGGTTAGCCGGTGGCATAATCCGTCTGATAGCAACCGCCCGCTGTGCTCTTGGGGCTGCCTTGTGCAATGGGGCCGGCTAAGCCATTGGGAGCAAGAAGCACCAAGCCGTCGGCACAACGAACCGCCTGTGCCACTACCTCACTCAAAGAAGGTTTACTGTGATATAAGGTTCTGCTAGCGAATGATTGCGAAGGCACCTACCCTAGGCACCATTCGCCGCATTGACTACTGATATCCTATCTACCTAGTTAGATTCTTCGGGGACCCAAAAGATGATGATGAAGTTACTATATTGCCTAACAAAAAATCTACTACTTAGTGACAAAGAACAAGTGTAACAGCTTACGTTAGAAAAAGAATTGCAAATTAATTAGCTAGATATCATGCAAGGCAAAGATTGTGTAGACAATATTCTAAACTTTTAATTATTCCAAAATGACTCTAGTTGTCATACTTTTTATTATT
This sequence comes from Protea cynaroides, assembly GCA_028583415.1. Taxonomy (NCBI): domain Eukaryota; kingdom Viridiplantae; phylum Streptophyta; class Magnoliopsida; order Proteales; family Proteaceae; genus Protea; species Protea cynaroides. The sequence goes on from CM053274.1 coordinate 75,930,068, forward strand.
TTTTTGTTATTTGTCACTTTTAACTTATTTTGTTAATGTCAGATTTTTGTGACTTATATTAAATCTGCTAGTACATCTATTTATATAGATGTTTACATGCATTATGAAAATTTTATTGTAGAGAAAAATATGACAAAAATCAAGTAATATCCAAGGTGTTATTGTGGAGAAGAGCAGATGGTGATGCAGATGGCGGAACCAAAACAAACTACAACCTTTCTTTTGCACTTGTCCAGTGGGAGGGGATCATCTATAGTTATTTATTTGGGTTAATGAGTATTAGGTCCTTATTCAAACAACCAGTGTATAGCACTTGAATATCTGATCGAAAATACTATTGGAGATGTGGTTAAGGGAGGTGGCATAGTTTTGGGGGATCGTATTTTGATATTCTTTTTGGCAGGATGTTCTATATTATTGTTTATTTGAGTACTTGTGTTGACCTTCTTTTTCATTTACGCATCATGAATTACGTAAATAATTTACTACTTTGAGTTATATAATTGTAAAAGAATTTGAAGTTATTTCTCTAGATACAATTACCCAATATGTTGAATATGGGATAATGGCTATTGTATTTTAATAGTCTATATATGTATAACTTAATGAGATTAATATCATTTTGGAGGCAAGATATTGCTTTGGTAGTAATTTTGTAATTTTTGAAATATTTGGAAAAAAAAAAGTTTTAAAACAAAAAGTTACAAAACAACAAAATGTTTTTTTTTTTTTTTCTCAAAATAGTTTTAGAGCATATTTACCAAACAAACTTTTAGGTTCAAGAACACCCAAAGGACACTATTTCCGCATAAAAACTAAAAAAGACATTCTTCTGAAAAGAACATCAGTCCAGAACAGAAACGTTACCGAACACAGCCTAAGTTTTCCAATCTATTTTTTTTCTAGCATGTTCGTGTAAATTTGTTGTTTTTATAATTTTATTATAATTAGGACAATCCATGTTAATAAGGCTTTGGCTAGGTTTTTTGTGGGGTGCCAGCTATCGATTTGGCGCACCAACCCTCCTCCCTTATCCGAGCTTAGGACAGGCAACGTGACACTGGTGAAGTTATAATTAGGAGAATTAAATGGAAGCTCTAGAGAGGAGAGAGAGGAAACCTTACATGAGTAAATCTTCAAGTCTTCGTCTTCTTCAAGATTCCATTAACAGTAAAATGAGAAGGCGAATAGAAGTTGGTTGCAAGTCAAACTCACTCATGCATGGTAGCAAATCCCAACCTCAAGTCCTGAAACCCCTCTTTCCTTCTCTCCCAATTACGCATCTGACTAGGTGCTTGTTGTGGATTGAAAAGTTTGAGATCAAAAAGTGAGAGAGAGAGAGAGAGAGAGAGAGAGAGAGAGAGAGAGAGAGTGGGAGGTAGTTTAAAGTTAGGGGAAAAGGGGAAAATAGTTTGTATGAAAAGAAATGGGAAGAGGGTTCTTTATTTTGAAATGATAGACCATGAAACGCCGTTGAAGTACCTACACTGGTGTTTTCAATAAAACGCTGCCACTAACTTAATGTATTACAGCGTATTTTTTAAACGCAGCAGTAGATCTCTACCCAAATTCCTAAAATAGGAGGATATACAATCATTCTACTGCAGATAGCATGTTAGAGATTTAGAGATGCCCCTTGTGTTTAGTCTTAGTTTTCATCTACCCCCAAAAACTATGTCGAAATTGATCTACTACCCATTGGTTTCTAGAAACTTCAATCGCTCCCACTAAACTGACGAACTTGACTTAAAATGTGATTAGAAACCAATCCCTATTTCCATATTCTTCACTCAATCACTATTTCCTCTCTTTCATGTATGGTTCCTACATGTAGGGCTTTTGGCTATTTTTTATTTTTTAGAAAAAATTTCATCTAACCCCCAAAAACTATGTCAAATTCGATCTACTACCCAATGGTTTCCAGATAGTCTAACCGGCCCCATTTAACTGACAGAATGGACTGAACATATGAGTAAACATTTCTACCCTTTCCACTTCAAACTTTAAAACATTAAAATGAGATAAAGTTACTAATTTGTCCTTTCTTTAAAACATTAAAATAAAACATTGAGTTATGGGAATAGTTAAGAATTTCGGCCGGAATATTTCGGATTTTAGCTAACCCGAAACGATACTGGATATCGACCATAATTTCAAATTTCGGCCGAAATTTCTGATTTCGGGCCGAAATGTTTCGGTTTTTGGTCTATACGAAACGAGAAGTGCTCTCGGTACCAAAAATACAAAAACTCGGCTAAAATTTCAGTTTCGACCATATTTTCGATCGAAAAATATGGTCGAAACTCGGTGACATGGTATGGGTAAAATAAGATGTGAAACCCATCTCTAGAAAATGATTTCACTGGATATAGACCATGATGAGATTTACAAGGAGGATACACGTTCTATAGCTCTCCTCTGCCTTCTTGTCCTCCGCTTCATCATTTGCATATACTGTCTCTTCTACTTCCCTCTACTACGACGAGCAGGAATCTCTATATCAAGTGTTGGATTCAATCAACTCCGGCATCGATTGGCGATCTCTCTTCCCTGACGACCTCTGCAACTCAGCTCCTCATGGCATCGTTTGTGACTATTTCTCAAACGAAAATGGTACCATTACGCCTCACATCACAGAGCTCAACTTCGGTTACGTTTCAGATTTCTCTCTTAACCCTCCTTGCACTTTTAATTCCATGCTTTCCCCTCGACTCTCCTCCTTCATCTATCTCCGCAAGCTTTTCTTTTACAGATGTTTCCACGAAACCCAGGTTTCTTTCCCTGGGTTCCTCTCAACCTTGGGTTCTACCTTAAAAGAACTTGTGTTCATCGAAAATCCATCTATGGTCGGGACTCTGACTGGAAAGCTCAGCAATTTCAGGCATCTCAGGAGGTTTATTCTCACCAGAACTAGCGTTTCTGGAGAAATCGTGAATTCAGCTCCTCTGGTTTTCCAACAAAAATTACAGGGAACATCTTCAGCAATGACAGATACTCATCTGTCGGTCGAGCAATCGTGAATTCAGCTGTCAATGACACTTCCACAAAGTACCGATTTCCTTCTACGATCACATCTAGGTATTCATAATCTCTAGTTAGAAATCGCCCAATTTTCTCCCATTTCGATTAGAGACCTGCATCAAGACCTCTCTGGCTTAATCGACTCATCAACGGACGTTTCAGACTCGGTAACGAATCCGTTTTGAGAGATTTGATAGCTATTCTCAGGTACAAAACAAGTGCTTCTTCATCTTCCTTCAAACAAAACCATTCTCTACAATTCACCACCGTTGATTTCAGGTAAAGGTGTTTTTTAGTTTGGGAGCATTACGGTCTTTTACCTTTGGAATAAGGACAATATTGTCCTAATATTTGCAACTAACAGAACTCTACTAACGGGTGGGATCTCTTTGATTAACGGTGAAAATTTTTGGGAGGTAGATGAGACATTTGGAAACTTTTTGGGTGGTAGATGAGACTTTTGAAATTGTTGGGGGTTAGATCGAATTTGACATAGTTTTTGAGGGTTAGATGAATTTTTTTCTATTTTTTATATTTAAGTGGTGCCTATGTGGCCATTTTGTAATAGTATTGTAGAAGTAGTAGTAAGATTAAGAGTAAATGTCATTTTATTTAATTTTCAATGGTTCTTAAACTGTAGTAAGTCACAAATAAAAGATGATTATGATTTTAAATTTCATATGGTTGAGTTCTAATTTAACATCTAGTATTGTGACAATGTTGCCAATGTATATTACTCCAAGAATGACATGCTTTTTAGTTGAGCAGAGCATATTGGAGTAACATACAATTTTATGGGAAAATTGTTCAAAAACTAGAAATTAAGTTTGATTATTACAGATCTGATGACCAAGGGATTAGTACCTAAACTTGTATAGATCTTTTAACTAATATAGATCTGTTTAAAGTAGGATATACTTCTCATATTATGTTGGACACTATATTTATTTAACAAATGCTTGATTGAATTGGACTCTAAAATTTCACATATGACTATCTAGAATCTAGACCATCTCCTCTTTAACCAATGTGGGAATTGACACATCATATGTCCATATGGTAGAATAAGTGTCTTGTGAGGTTTGGAAAAACAACAGACTTTTATGCCGATAAAATTTTGTAACGTATGGACCAGGAAAAGATCCTCTGCTACACTCTCCTGTGTAGCAGAGGCGATCCTAGGCATTTAAAGTATATTGAGACTATGTTCGGATGCCCTCCCAATGCTCAGGATCGAGATTGCTACACAGAAGCGTAGTAGACAATCCCAATCCCATGGACCAACACTTTAATTAAGAGAACAAACTTTCTTTTCTCTCCTCCTTAGAGATTACTATATTTTATCTTTTGGAAACAAACATTGAAAATTTTTTTAACACGTAAAACATTACGTGTAAAATTTAAAATTTTACATTAAAATAAACGGAATAAGAAAATCAAACCATTATAGATAATATGATTAAATTGAACTTAAGCTGCCAACTTCATATCTACTTCTAGGTGTTTTTGCCTGTTTGGATCCTCTCTCGTCGTTGGAATGACTCCAACCCTGATCTAGGGGTTGGAGGTCACCCAGTGCACGTACCAATACATTGGTATGCGTGTCGAATGAATTTCAACCACTGAATCACTATTGGAGAGACTGGACAACAGGATAGGATCTTTTTCTTGTTTTCGCATTAACAATCGACAATTCTAATCTATGACATCAACTATTGGATGACCATATATGGGAGGAAAAAATAAAATTGATGGATAATGGATATGCTTTTAAACCCGGTCCAACACGCCAACACTAAGCATGTTTTATTGGGATAACTGGCGGTTGAACCAATAAAATAGAAACAGTTTCAATTGGTTTGACAAATTATTTAGTCTAGTTAGGTAATTAAATGAAATCTCTCAGGAAAGACAAACAACTGGGTTAGGAATTAGGAGATTTCCGTTTTATGCAATTTTAGGCTTGTCTAAGAAATAGTTGAGCCGGTTGAAAATTGAGGTTGGACCGGAGAGTACCCGCTCCTATAATATACCCTAAAATTTGATAAGTTAAGAACTTGGGATAAACAAAACCGAAATAGCAACCCTAAGTTGTGTTGGTTTGGAAGGAATTGAATTAAAAAAAATAATAATAAAAAGAAGGGGAAAATAAAATATTTTTTCCAAAATTGGAATGGTGAGAAGAAACAAAAAGTAAACTTTGTTAGCCGCTTTTATTTTTACAAATTGGATATTTTGCCTGTAAATATGTCCGGGCCATTGAGAGTGCATCTATATGTGCGTCGATGCATTCCAACGGGTCAAATGCAGCTGCAAAGGATACAGACGATCCAAGCCCCATTTTTACGGAATAGAATTTCTGCAGTCATGCAATCCCTGCAGTCGCATCCGACCAATTGAGAGTGCATTTATGCATCGATGCATTCCAACGGGTCGGATGCAGCCGCAAGAACTGCACAACTGTAGACAATCCAAGCCCTCATTTTTATGTCTTAATCATATCAGTTTTTTTTTTTTTTTTTTGGGTAAAACCATATCAGGTTATTAGGAAGTTGCACGCCTCTAACTAGAGTTTAATAAACCAGGTTATCGATTGTGATCATGGCTCAAGTAATCAATATCGGATGACTGGATCAGTTGATTTGTATGGATTTTAGACATGGCTGATCCCTATTCCATATCGAGAAGTGCTCAAATTTACAATATTCCAAAATTTGTTACTTGGTTACTTGGACAAGTATATTTCTGCACTATAAGATTTTAAGTCCCAATTTTGACAACCAACAGCAACAGGTACAACCTAGACCACATAACCCTCAAAAGGTCCTACTCAAGCACCAAGATTTGAGGGCTTATATGGTTTGATACCCTCTACCATAACAGGGTAGGCATGGGTTGGATTGACCGAATAGCTACTACCAACCTAGGTTTGGCCTTGGATTTTCATTTTCGCAAACTAAACCCAACTCAATTACGTTATGAATAGGCTAGTAGCCAAACTAATTTATAAAGTTTTCCTCTTAAAAGTTCAAACTTGTAAATGAAAGGACTCTGATCGCATATATAAAGGACTTAAAGTTCTCTAAGGGTATGTTTGATAAAACTTCTGCTTTTGGATTCTATGAATTCTGGCTCCTAAGGAATAATTTTGGAGTAAAAGCGCATTTGATAAATCCTGTTGGATTCCAACTCCCACATAGTGAATCAGATTCAGAATGACTCTAGAATCCAAAATTTTGGAGTCATAAATACTTGCTCCAAGATGTTGGAACAATTTTTTGGGAGAAAGAAAATAGTCGACTCTCACATGACTCTCACTTAACCAACACCACTACCACCACCACCACCCACAACCGCCCACCACAACCACCGCCACCACCCACCACTACCGACCACCCACCACCACCACCGCCGCCACCACCCACCACCCACTTCAGCCATCGCCACCACCACCACCACCACCACCGCCACCCAACACCACCTCACCACCCCACCACCACTACACCACCACCACCTACCACTATTCAAGGGATAGTGTATTATCAAACATTTTTCTAATCCAAAGATGTTCTAGAATCTATTTCAGAATTGCATTATCAAACAAGTTTCTACTCCAAAATAATCCTAGAGTAGAATCCAAATTTGAACCAGAATCTAGAATCCAGAAGTAGAAGTTTTATCAAACGGGCCCTAAGCAATGTGAGACTATTCCCTACACTCTTTCTCACGTGTTGCCCCTCTTTTGGGTGGCAATACATGTGGCATGTGGTCCCTCTTTTAGGGTAATCATACGGAGTGAACCTGGAATTCTAATACCATGTAAAGTTTCCATATCAAAAATTCGAACTAGTAAATTGAACGACTCTCACATATATAAGGCATCTAAGTATCTAATCTCTAAGCAATGTGTGACTATTCCCAACAAATATATACACAAACACACACATACGATTAGTTTCGGAAACTACATTTCCCCTCCTTAAATTTATATTATGGATACTTCGATGAGAAGTCATCTGAAACTTAGATGACAACAGGTACAAAAACTAAGATGTTAAGAAATTGAAAACTGGAAAAACATATATTAATGCATCCGTTGAAAATAACTTGCTGTAGAATTGAGTTACTCAAATAATCAGAATATTAATGTTATGGTTCCATATGACAGGATTTCTTACATCAAACAAAGAAAATGTTGTCACCAAGAGATTCAAGGTACTGACCAACTACAAAGCAGCGAATTCTTGCTGCCCCTGGATGGTTCCGATCCAAGTAAAATATCTACAGACTATTCAGTTTTACTGGATCATGGTCATTCCACGTACTTCTCATCATTGGCTCTATCTTTCATGAATTTCCATAATTGAAAATTTGAATTCATTTGAAATGCTACAGTAAACCAACAGGGTAGAATTTTTTGTTCAAGATCCAATAGCTGGGACCCAGAGAAGGTAGATGCAATCCTTTTTTATGTACACCATTAGTATGTTCATGTTATCAGTAGAACCATAGTTGGCTCCTCCCTTACAGGCACCTCAATAAAAATAAAAATAAAACATAGTAGTTCCCCTTTTCATAGGGAACTGAGACAAAGATTACTGACTGTATAATTAAAGCAACCCTAAATAAATAAAATAAATAAATAAAGGAACTCCATCTATAAATTGGAACTTTTAGAAGGATAATAAAAGTAATGTGTTTGAAAGAAAATTATTTTCCTTGGATTTTCTGGTTGAGGAAGCAAAATTGGTATGTAGAACCACCTAATCTCAAAGTTTAGGGGTACTTACATGAGAGATTTGTAGGAATTTGGGATGTCTAAATGAATGGGAATAGATTAGCTGATTCTTCTGTCCACAGTGTATAGGGGTTATACGTTTTATCCATCCCTCTCTTTCCATATTGATAGTGAACAGAAGGTGTTTGCTCTTTCTTTATTTCACATTCCTTAATAAGTGTTACTGTTACCCATAATCTCCTCCCCTTTCCCCCAAGAAGAGATAAAAATCATGGGGCAGTTAAACCACGTAATATTAGTAATCCTAAAATATTCCTTTATACATATCCTGTAGAAAAGCCCATAAGAGATCATAGTATCCTTCAAAAGAAATGGATAAAAAGCAATGTATCAAAAGATAATTGTTAAAATATAAGGGTTGTTATTGTACTTAGACCCATTTCTCTCCCTCTGTAGTTATAATAAATAATGTAAGTAATGGGTCTGATTATCGATTGACTTTATTTTGTTATGTTTGTAGTGGACCTAATTATAAAGGCTATTTACCAATTGTGTCTAAGTAGACTAGGAATTGATCTTGTTGACTATTATAGACTGAAGAAAGGAGAGTACTTTACCAAAAAAATAAAAAAAATAAAAAAGAAAGAAAGGAGAGTATGATGTATCATAAATGCCAAAAAAAAAAAAAAAAAAAGAGAGAAAGAAATGAAATTCCCCCAAAGGACATAACAACCACTGAATCAACAAATAACTCATGGCGAAATAGAAGATCAACAAACTGAGATGGGACAACAACAGGTAATAAACTTAAGTTACACATAGTCTACTTGTCTCGGTTAGAAATTGAAACTAGTTATGCCAACAGTATCTGTTACATTGCCATGTATGAAATGTTAGTTTCTCCTTTAAAAGCACATCATACTTGTTGCTATTATTTTCTCTTCCTCTCACCCACAGCTAATTCAAGTTATGTTGGATAAGGAAGATGTTAGCACTACCAGATCAATCGGTGAGGTTGAAAAACTTGTAAAAACCAGACACAAAAGAAAGAAGGGAATCAAATGTACCAGAGACGCTTCTTTCCATTTCTTCCTTTCCCTTTCTTTATTGGTTATGAGTCCATGACAATAGGTTCTGGAAGGGGAACAAGCTGTAGAGGTGTGATATGGGAATTAAGGGGCATGTGAGGTACAACTAAATTCTTCTTTGGCCTCACAATAAGCCCAAGTACCCTCCTCACTTCATTTGCCAGCTCTATCACATAGTCGTCTTCATGGCCTGTTCATACATTTACACAAGAAGTCAATTGTTAATCCGGTGTACAGGGTACTTTTTTTAACAAAAAAGGCAAATAAAGAGATGTGAAGAATAGTTAGATTATACATAAAAGGGCATGACTAGTAGATCCCACACATTAAAACTGGTGGGGAAAGGTCAATAATTTCAGTTTTATCCAATGAAGTTTCAAAGTTATCACTTAAAGTTAAGAATTTATGTTCAATTTGGATCTGCAAGGATTCAAAACTCAACAAAACAAGAGAAAAGTCCCAGACAAAAAAAATTCTTACCTATATCAAACAAGGCTTTCTCTAAACTAAAAAGGTAGTCTCTGTTGTTTCCACATGGCCCAGCAGCTGTTGCAATTTGTCTGAAATTTTTTTTTGAAGGTTCAGATGGAAGAAATTAAGGGAGAAGAGAAGACAACAAAAGGAATCACATTGTCTTTACCCACCACCACCCAAAAAAAAAAAAAAGAACATCATTGTTGTTACCTTGCCATTTTTTCTAATGGGGCTGGCCCTAAATAATACTTGTTTGACTCTTTGTCTGGAGTTGATTTGAATCTGCAAAATTAAAATCGATAAAGGTTATGGACTTGCATTTATCTGACTACTTCTTTGTTTCCATTTTATACTAGATTCTTAAGTGGAAACAGTCAGCAACTAGGTAACTAGGACAGTGCTTTTTCAAAAAATTCCCTATATCAGACAACACTTCACTTTTCCATGTAAGCTGGCTGCAAATTTTCACAGAAGGTGTTGAGTTGAACATTTGTATCCTTTTCAACACCAAAACCCATCTGTGTCCTTGTTACCAACGATGGCAATTTCTTCCGGCTAACAATCAAATACTTCAAATTGAAATATTTGGCATCTTTGGAAGTCAGGACTTTAGGTTCTTACATCAACACCCCTGTTAGGGAAGGCTTAACTGTCTCTCCCTCCTGAAATTAGAATAAGCACAAACGAAGGGGTAAGTAACAAAGAAAACATATTAGAAATTCCAAGTATTTACACCAACATGATTCCAAAAACATGACCTCACCGTGTAAAAGTCCACAAGAGCCTTCTGATCGTATTCGCATTCTCTTCTCTCTAAGTACTAGAAAGTAAAGAAAACAGAGTTCAATTTCTAATGGCAGTTAATTTGTGTGGAAGATAGATTTGTATTTGATAAACAGACAGCATATCAGCGTAAAAGTACGTACTTCCATCGCCATTCTTTCCTTTTCTGGACCTCCTCTTACACAGTATGCAGCACCCCACTGGAAGATGATCCCAAACACGAGTGTGAGCTAAAAGTATTCAATTTCCACAGGAGAGAGAACAAATTGATAAAATCAATTATTTTAGTCTAAAATGCATGGTTTCCTAAAATAAACTTTTATTTTCATTCCTAAGGGGGATGAGGCAAATTATTAAGTGCAAATTACCATCTTTGAAATCCCCATTGCATATATGATAGAAATTGAGTTTGCATTGTCCAACTTGGGAAGCAGATAAAATATGCTCGTGGAACATCAAAATGTCAATGACTTTATTTCATTGAAAACTATAGTATCTATTGTGGCTCAATGAGGACGGAATGGAGAAGTTACATGCAGGAGACATCAAAACAGGTTCTACTTACGCAAATGCCTCCTTTGCTGGCTTCCAAAGTCAAAGTTCTTGCTGGGTTTTCAGGTGTTCCCCTGTGATCAATGCATGCTGAAACAGAAGAATAATAAACGTACAAATACATCGGCAAATCCTCAAAACTACTCAACCTATCAATGGACAAAATGAAAACTGTGACAGTTGAATCACACATATATGAGCTTTCTCTACTGGTTCAAGAAACCTTACCAAGATCAAAGACCCGCCTGTAATCCTTGATGAAGCCTATGATGCTCTCATCAAATTCAAATCCTGGGTTCCATACCAGTGAACCGTAGCCAAAAACCCACAGCACCATGATTGTATATATCCTGAGAAGTAGCATATGTTTCAGTGAAGGTCTCAAACATGCCAAACTTTTGTTGTGTGTGTGATTAAATTAGAAAAACTGATAAATGGAAAGTATCTCAGTTTAATTAATCACTTCTACTTACGCACTCAGCTCAAACCATCACTGCTTAGTACAGTTGATTGGTGTCCTGTCAGTTCAGTGCAGGCACCTAGGAAGTCATGGGTTCGACTCTCCTGTCTCATATTGGGCCTTAAGGCACCCCAGCTTAGTTAAAGTCCAATTGGGACGATAGAAAGGTAGGATCCCAAAAAAAAAAAAAAAAAAAAAAAAAAAGATGGTGGTGCATATGGCATTCTATAGAAGGGCTTTGCTTTCCCTACCAGAATAGAATGCCCCCCTAGAAGCGGTTAGTCACAACAACTGTCCATCACCATTATGGAAAATAGAGGTCATGAGAATGTGATACAGACTAAAACAGATATATTGAACAGACATATCAAACACAAACTCTGAGATCTGAGTTGGGTTAATCCTTTATATCTAAGATGTCTCGACATGGCACAAGTGAACTAGTGGAGCTCACCATTTGATGGTAATGGTTACAACTAAGAAGATCCTCTTACGCCAAACTAACCAGAATTGATGATCATTTAGTACTTTGTCCAAGTCCAAACAGGCTAGGTTTTCCGATTCAAAACAAGAGAACAATTAGTTGTTCCTTTGGGGCTATTTAGTCAAAGGAGATATTCCTCCTTATTTGGAGGAAGAGACACATATTTGAAAAGCTAGTATCAACTTATAAGACAGAGACTGTGTGCATTAAATTAGATTTCACGTTTATGACCAATTTCGAATTGCAACAAGGAATGTTTGATTTTGTGCAGTAGAGCACATTCATAATAGAGAGGAAATTATTATTTATCTTCCTGGATTCAATAACACAATGTGAAACAGAAGAAAGAAAACCAGAAAATAAGGAAGTATGAGGAGGCACTAAAATGAAACAAGATAAGAAACCCAACACTTACAAAGAGATTGATTCAATGGAGATAAAACAAAACCGAGGAGATTTCTTAGCAGCAAAAGAAATCAAGCAAGACCTGGCTATTTAGTTGATATATAGCGAGAGAGAAATCGAAGAGAGAAGAAAGATGATGGCCTTTGCAATGGTTTATGCAAACCCTTGTTTTTTTTTTAATCGTAGAGAAAGCTTCAAGGGTATGATTTACTTTCTCTCTCTTCACTCTCTCTGCTCTGGTTTTTCCTTTTCAACCCTGCAGAGGAAGTACACGGGTCGGAGTAAAAGAGTATTTAAAGGGACGAAAAAAGAAAAACTGAATTCCAACAGCCTAGAGACACGTGCGGACCCACCATGTATGTGAATGTGATGTATACACCTATGCTTTGCTTAAGATGTGGATTTGATTATGACCAAACCTTTCTTACCAAAAAACAAAAACAAAAATGATTATCCCTTAACTTTACGTGTAGAAATCCTCTCCCGTTGACCTATCATCTGTCAAGGGCGGGGTTTCAGCTGGCCCACCTCCCCATGTATTGATAGGCGGGTCGACTGATCCTCAACCCTTGGATCAGTGACAGGAACCTCCCGCCGCGAGAGAGGATTTTTATCCCAACTTTACTGAAAATATCTATCATCTTCTTTATTTTTGAAAATATTCTTTCCTAATTAATTTGATGATGGGATTCATCATCACCAATGTTTTTAAGACAATAGTATCCTTTAAATTAAAATGTTTTATTTAATTTTTTTCTTTTTTATAGTTTCACTCTTTCTATTTTTTTCTCAAGATTTCCTCGGTGCGAACGAACAACGGAAAACTCCAGCACCATCATTCCGTATCCTATTTGGAGACTAGAAAAAAATCTCTCCATAGAGTGTTATAGCCCGACTGTATGATTGACTGTCATCTCCATCTTCTCCGTGAATGACCAGCAAACATTCTCTTGTCAAATTTTTTGGGGGTTTCTTATTGAATCAAACACTCAATGCCAGGTCTGTGTCTAGTCTCTCTCTCTCACACACACACACATTGATGATCAAGGTGTTCTTTGTAAACAAGAATCCAAGACTGAGAGGCATTTGTTTTTTGTCATGCTCCTTCTCCAAGAGAATTTGGGCTACCAGTTCCCTCGGTCTTCCACCGGAATTCCTTCAAGCACCCTCAAGCATTTATCTCCTCCATTCATTTGTAATCAACCCTTCTCAACCTCACAGAAAAAGACTCACCATATTGCCACTTACAGCACTAACCAACTACTTTTTATGGTCTACCAGAAATTTAGATCTCTTCCTAAGAACCAATCCCAACCCATTCCACATTTTACACCTAATCCAATGCTAGGAAAGGGAACTATCCTTAGTACGCTGGCCTCTCTATCCTGAAGTGAAGGATGGTGATGCTGGGTCTCCCACATTAATCCCCTAGCTTAATTGCTGAAAGCCTGAAATCCAAACCCGGTTATAATAATAGATGGGGGTAATGAGGAAAGCATGAAGGAAGCTGGTAGGAATCCCTAGTAATCACTAATTGTATTGTTTCAGTTTGTATGGATTACGGTGTTGCAAGAAGTTGACATTAGAAGCTTACAAGGTTTGCGAATGAAATTTGAAATTTGCAGAGATTTGGGAATTAGCCATGTAGGCGAGCAGACGAGGATCTGGACAAGGAGGAGAGCCAAGAGGCAATTTCTTTTCTAGTCTCCAAATAGGATACCAGTGGCGATTTCTTGAAGGCAAGATTTCATGCTGCCGGAGTTTTTCGTTGTTCGTCCTCACCAGGGAAATCCTGAGAAAAAAAAAATAGAAAAAGTGAAACTGTAAAAAAGAAAAAGGAAATTAGATAGAACATTTTAATTTGGAAGGTATTATTGTCCTCAAAACATTAGTGACGATGAATCCCATTACCATTGATTGGGAAGAAATGATTTCAAAAACAAAGGAGGTGGGAGACATTTTCAGCCAAGTTAGGGGGGTAACCTTTTAGGATTTCAAGAGGGGAGGTGGGAGAAATTTACTCAATTTAGGACCAAACCAACAAAATTGACAGGGATCATGTTTTATTAGACCCCGGTTGGGCACGGTTCATACTCATTTGTTGTCATGTGGTAAGTTGGATGAGATTAAAAATCTTATCGGTTCTTTAACGAAATTTGCCATGTGGCAAAATAAGATTGTAAAAATATATAAACCACTAAGAGGGTGCATAGGTTACCAAAGAATGAGAGGATAAACAATTGAACTTGTTGCTGAAATTTGGCATGTTGATCTATATAATTTCCTAAAAATTCAGTGGTTGGAAATATCATATTACCCTTTTCGTGTGACAAAGCTAAGGCTTCGTTTGAATTCTTGGAATGTATTCTTAGTCAAGAATACCTTTTAAGATGATAAAAACATTTTTTTGAAATGCATTCTCATTATTGGACTACGAAATGGATTATAGATAACACAACTCATTCAGGAACACACTCTTTTAGCCCAATATAAATTACAAGCCCAAAATGAGAATGCCCTCTTTTTCACCGATTCTCATTATATTTTAGGAATGCAATCTAGAATATATTAGCAAGACATTTTTAGTATGGTGTTAGAATGCAGGGCTAAAGTGTGTGCTCCAATATGGCTTTTGCTGTATAATACATATCATGATGGTATGATCCAACAAAAATGCATACCAAACATTGCTTTTATATTAAAAGTGTCATTTACCTATAATACATATCAAATGCAACCTAACTGTGGAAACGTAGTAAGTATATGTTTTGAGTAGGCCAAGAAAACTCCCGCTTAACAATTGCTCCAAAATGGGAAAGTGTTTTTTGCATGGCCCCATTTGCAAAGGCTTCTCTAAATGGTTCACACATAGAGCCATATTTAATTAGTCTACAAATTGAGGCTGCATTTGGTATGCATTCTTAGAAAAGCATTCTCATAATGAAGAATGTATTCTTAATATTGAATGAGAATGGTTAAGAAGCATGGCGTTTCCATTCTATGATTAGAATGCAGAATGTGCTGAATAGCGTGTTCTAGATATTTTGTCCCATTAGAGAATGCATCTTATGATGTAACAACGAAATGCGTATCTAAGGGTGTCAACGGGCTGGTCCGAATCGGTTTCGGTTCGGACTGAACCAGTGTCGAGTTTTATAAGCCCAGCCCAAAACATGTCCATTAAGAGTTCGGGCTAGGTTGGGTAGCGCTGGACACAATAACTAACGGGCTGGTCCGGTGTCGGTTTGTTATCGGGCTAGGCTTATTGAGGTGATTTCGGACTGGTTCGGTCCGGACCAGGACTTATCAAGCTTATCGGCCTATTTTATATGTAAAATATATAGCCTATTTTATTATTTCTATCTATAAAATTAGCATCATTCCTTCTATATGTATGTAATTCAGTAAATTGTAATAATTAATATACTTTTTTCAATTATAGATTCATATAATCTTTCGAATCAATAAGTGAACTATAATAGTGTAATATAATCCATCAAAATTTAAAACCATTAAAATTAAGAAACTGGACCCAGATGGACCTTACCAGTGTTCGGGTTGGGTATTATTGATTAAGGCTAGTTCGGGCTTCTTAACGGGTCGGTCCGGTCTGGTTTCGATCTGGGCTGAAACGATGTCGGGCTCTACAAGCCAAGACCGAAATCTGTCCATTAAGGTTCGGTCCGGACTGGGTTCGGGTTATATCGGACCGGCTCGGTCCATGATACCGGGCCGGACCCATTTTTGACACCCTTATGCGTATCAAACATTATTTGTAGGAAAATTTACATGTACTTTTCTTGAATTTATACTTAATGTCAGGCAATTCCCTAACTTATGAGGAAATTACAACCGCACCCTGTACATGGATGGTGGTAAACGAAAAACTAGAAATGACAAGTTTACCCTTAACCTAAATACACTTATAATACTAAAACCATTCACCAACCAACACCCTCTCTTTCCATGAGAATCACGGGAGTTCATTGAGAACTATTATCTAGTTGTGTGTTACCATGACCTCCGACGGACATTTTTCGCCACGACCCATTAGATTCTCACTTCACTACGATCTCCGACGTCTCCTCTACAAGTTCTTAGGAGGGAAGAGGGGAAAAAAAAAATTCTCAAACTAAAAAGTCTATAAGAAATTTTATTAATTAAAAGAAGAAGAAAACAAAGCTCCTTTAACCTCAAGCCCCCACTTAGCCAGCTTGTCTTCTAGCTTCACGTGAACGACAACATCGGTAAAGGGAAGAGAAACCTATGTTTTTTTTGTAAAATCTTTCTGATAATTTTATTATCGGCAACATAATCTCACTTGCCTTTTATAACTAGTGGGAATCCAATTAAGGATTGATTGATTATTCCTTACTAATTATAAACCATATCTATTTCATTATAGAATTGTAATAGATTTGGTATACACTTATTATAAATATGTGGCAAGGTCCCTATAGCCTCTATCTATGTGGAAACATTGAAAGTGACCCATACCCAAGGAAGAGGAGGCTGTAGAAGATCTCTGTTGAGAATCAATTAAAGAAAATGGTCGAAAATCAATCTCCAACGAAAAGGTATGTCCCTTTATTATTATTTCATTTTGGTATTAATCGATGTATTTATTCTTCATTACAGGATTGAAAAAAAATGTAATTTTATTGGGATTAAAAATCCAACGGTGGTATCAGAGTCTTCCTATATGGATTTAAAATCATTGAGTACAAAATCATCATGTTTGAATCTATTAAAACATAGAGAAAAATCTTTTTTGTTCCATTTCAATTTTGGTACAAAAGGAAGAGTTTTGACATAATAGAACTATTTTTCGACCGTCAAAAATTAAAAATTGTAAACGCTTCAATTTTGATGGACAAATTCAAGTTGATTTTCTAAACTTGAGGTAAGTAAATTATTATCTAAACATACAAAAGGTGTAAATAAATATTTTTTTGACAAATATGGCAGCCAATAAGATAAGATGAATTAGAATCAACAATAAGAATAGTAAAATAATTTATTTTTTAATATAATTTTTTGAATGGTCATAGTCGGATCAATATAGCTTGTATAGATAGTTTTAAATCAGTTTGTATGGTTCAATATGATAGCATAAAGTAATATGAGATAATTTTGATGTTTATTAAAAAATAATAATGAATAAAATAAAATTAATAAAAAAAAAGAGAGAAAAAAGAAATCTAAACCTATTTTTTAATTAATCAATGAAATTTATAAAGAAAACATTAAAATAAATAAATATATTTTTTTTTAAAGAAGGATGTTCTAGGCTTAAGTTAGAATCAAACAAAAGGTTAAATTTACTTAACTTTTAAGGGCATTATGGGAAATCATGGACAAATGGATTATAAAAAGAAAAAACTAAAGGGATGAAATCATTTTGTGGGAATTCCATTTGAGAGAAAATGTTGGGAGCAAGAAAGGAAGAAAGAGTAAGAAGAGAGAGAGTCGAGAACAGAGAAAAAGAGGAAGAAGAATGAGTAGTAGTGGTGACTTGGTGCGACGGCGATGGTGGTAGCTTGGTGGGACAGCGACGGAGGTAGCCTAGTGCAACAGCAGAAACTCCAACGGCAGATTCAATTCGATTTTGCTGAGATCTGAGTATCATTTTGGTATTTTTGGAAAACCTGATTTGAGATCTAGGTTTTGGTACTTTATTCCGGTTATTCTAACTATATTTCGACGTTGATTGTTCCTTTTTCGATGCATTTCAGTTGGATTTCCCAGGCACCGACGAATCTGTTCTTGACATCTTAAGGTAATCTAGTTCTTAATCCTTCGACGATGAAGATATTATTTCTACTATTCCCTGGTGACCTGATTTGTTTCCCTACAATTTGATCTGGTCCGATTTCGACGACAAGGTAAGATTCAATTCTTTCTTTAAGATTCAATCTGATCTCTTTGTAGTTCTTTAATCATGATTTATTTCTTTTGACATTCTTTAATGGCGATCTGATTTCTTTAGAGTTATTCAATGGTGATTCAATCTCTTTGAGGTTCCTTCAGTCCCAATTTATTTTCTTGATGTTTCTTTGATCATGATTTGTTCTGATATTTTATGTCGATGACCTAATTTGATATTTAGTTATGAATTTCTGAAGTTATTTTTATGAGGTCTGATTCAAACAATTTGTTTACAACTACTAATTTGATTTCTTAAATATTCCGTTCCAACATTTGCATTACCATGAGTATTTCAATTCTCATTGTTAGGCCAGGGATCTTGTTTCTCCATCTTGATTCTGATTCTTGAAAATGTTTTAGACTTCCTTCTTTACCTGATCTAAAGCTAGTTCAGTTTGCATAATATCTGCAACTTTATTATAGTTTGAGTTAATTTTATTGTTAGTAACTATTTATAATTTTTATGATGTCTGTACTGTTGCTACGGGTATTATGAAGCTATCATGGATTCAATGCTGATTCTCCAATGATAAAGCTAAAGTTCATTTAATTTCTATTCATTTAATACTGAAATTAGCATATACTACAAATCCAATCAGCATCTTAAATCAAGTCACCCCTTTGTCAAATCAATCCATCATGGTTCAAGACCATCGGATTAATCAATTTCGCCTCGATTGAATTAGTTTCTATGTTTTAATAAACCAAACCCATTTTAATCGGATTAGTTTCATTATAATTGTTTATCTTGCATCATATTAATTTGGTTTCTTATTTCAATTGATTGATTCCCACTAAACCAGGTCTGAATCCAATGAATTTGCACCAATTAAATAAAATCTCATTCTTAGATTATTCCCATTTCAATTGAATATTCCCATTTCAATTGAATAGGTTCTCACTTAATTGAATTAAACTTTAAGGACCTGGTTCCTACTTCCTATTAGATTTGCATATTTTTTCATTAATTCATCTCACGTCTGATTTCATTAATTTTAGATGTGCTTTATTAAATCATTTGTTTGATAATCTGTTCTACATATGTTATTGTCCTCTCGAATATTTTACTTATTTATATTCATGTCTATGAGCGATAAGTGTGTCACTTGAGCATCTACATTCACTGTGCACAGCATTGAAGAAGTGCCGCCTCTTTTTTATTATCTTAAAGGGCAACCTCTACTCGCGAACAAATAACGCCATTAACTCTCTGTCTTTACTTTATGTGGTATATGGGTTCAACCATCGTGCATCCATGATTATTCGATGCAAGTGGTTAATACGATATGCATGCGGCACTTGCCATCCTAATGTAGTGACCGACGGAATAGACTAGGACGCTCCCTACCCCCTTCAATGTATTCGTACATGCGAAAAGAAAATGTATTAATAGTTTTAATTCTCAATCCCTACTTATGTATTCCATAGGAATTTGTATAATTTTTGTAATTTTTTTCTAGCATTGCGGACTCACGCACTTGTGATGCGCGAATGAATATGGATGTGTGGATGTATGTAAAATAAAGCGAGGCTCAGATGCCTATCTTTCAATATCGAGAGCACACTCTCACATGTTGACAAGTAAAGATCATTTCCACATTTCTTTATACGTAGTTCATTCTGAACTACGTATGGGCATGATTCTCTGACCTCACCCCGAAATACGTAGGCTACTTGGGTACCCAACACCTAAGCTCAGTCAAATTGCAATGAGGGTTGCAATAACACCCAATATACGTCATAATGTGCCTTGCACTTTGTATACTTATTTTCAATTGCAATGAAGGTTGCAAAAACATCCAATTTACGTCATAATGTACCTTGCACTTTGTATACTTGTTTTCAATTGCAATAAGTGTTGCAATAACACCCAATTTACGTCATAATGTGCATTGCACTTTGTATACTTGTTTTCAATTGCAATGAGGATTGTAATAACACCCAATTTACGTCATAATGTGTCTTGTACTTTACATACTTGTTTTCAATTGCAATAAGGGTTGCAATAACACCCAATTTGCATCATAATATGCCTTGTACTCTGCACACTTGCTTCTAATTGTGTTTTCGAACTTTACTATTTCAATCATCAAGCATATTTTCAAATTCAATTTCAAATTCAAATTCAAATTCAATTCAATTTCAAATTCAATTCAATTTCAAATTCAATTTCAATTTCACTTTCAATCTCAAATTCAATTTTCAATTTCAATTTCAAATTCAATTCAATTTCAAATTCAATTTCAATTTCAAATTCAATTCAATCTCAAATTCAAATTCAATTTCAAATTCAAATTCAATTTCAAATTCAATTTCAAATTTAATTTCAATCTCAAATTCAATTTCAATTTCAATTATCCATCTTTGCATGGAATCTTGGACAAGCATTCCATCATCGCATGAAAGTCCTTTTAATACTCGACAAACATTCCATCATCGTATGAAAGTCATTTTAATCCTGGGCAAGCATTCCATCATCACATGAAAGTCCCTTTCAACCCTTATTTGTACATAGACGGTCTGTCAGCTTGACTAGTGGTTGTAAGAGTCTATTCGATTGTTTTACAGAAATGGCCTACCAGTTTGACTAGTGACTATAGGAGTCTATTTAATATCCTAAACTTATATGACCTATTAGCTTGACTAGTGGCTATAGGAATCTATCATTTTACCAACCCAAGCGGTTGAACTACGTTGGGCTTGATTCTTGGGCTTATCCTGAGATACGTAGATAGCTTGAGTGCTTATCATTCGAGTTCAGTTCTAAACTAATTTACTTTAATTTACTTTTCATTTTTCATGTCATTTTCAAAATTAATTTTAAATCATTGCATTCAAACCTTGGACTATGCTTTAATGGTTGAAAGTGATTTTTATTTATCAATGTGTTGAGAGTCGTGCACTTGTTACTCAAGATTGGCTAATTGGTCTGTAATCCAATCATTTTATTTCTGATCTATGTCACACCTTAATTTTCTTTCTTGTTATATTCATAATTGCATGGCTTGCTCTAAGATTGAATTATATCTAGAACTTAGGTCTGGTACCTGTTAAAATTTGTTTAGTCATTGCCTATAATTTAAATTAAGGTAGAAAATGATAGTATATGGAAACTAATCTTCGGATTAGATAATTTGGGTGCCTAACACCTTCTCAAATTGTAACATGACACTTACCCATTGTTTTTCTAGTTTTGACCATAAATCTTAATCCATTGCGTGAGATTAGTATTTCCCATTTGAGAAATTATATATAGTCCTAGACCTTATCTAGGTGGCGACTCCATTTTCATTTTTGACCATTTTGTCCTTATAAAAATAAATATATCATTTTGAAGATCTCGTCGAGATGATGACAACGATATAAAATCGATGCCACCTGACACTGTATGCGCTGCCATAGGTCGGCGAGAAAAGTGAGTGAGATCTATTCGCCAGATCTGTTTTAAAAAAATGACATGGCTAACTGGACCGGGTCAATCCAAAACCGGACCGAATTGATTCATCATAGACCCAGACCGATTATTCAAATCAATCCAAATCTAGATATCTGATCCGATATTACTTAGATATCTATCCCGACCTGGATTCATGCCCCTACCCAAATTGGTTTAAACTGACCCAACCCCAAACCCTGATCCATATCGGGTTGAACCGGATCAGATCCATACTCGATCGAATCGGGTCAAACATACCCGTTCTAGACTTGACCAAAATCAGGTTAAACAGACCCGGATCCAGACCAAACCCTAATCGAGTTAAACAGACCTGAAACCAGACCGAACCAGACCAGAACTGGACAGGCCCTGAACCGCCCCAACTAGACCTTACAATCTAGAACCGGATCAGCCTTAAAGCCCTGTTTAGATCACCAGTGCGTGATCCTACGCATCGGCTTTAATCGATGCGTGAGGGTGCATGAGATGTCAGTTTGACTTGTGATTTTTTTCGTTGGCTCTGTCATGACATGAGCTTCATTCTGGTATACTTGAAATATTATTTATGGAATCCTAAAACTATAGTATTTGATTAAAAGTTAGTTTTGGGATTGTTCTACAAGTTTTTTTTTTTTAATTTAGAAACTTGAAATGACTACCAAATGAATGATATGCATGTTTACAATGGATTGTTGAAATATAATCTCATATTCTTTCAACTTTTGAATCATATCTCATGTGACTACACACCTGAATTTGAAGATATAACTTAGGGGTGTCAATCCTGAAACCGCACCGTGTCCCCCGAGCCAGACCGATCGTTAAAAACCGTATCGAACCAGATCGATTAATAAATGTGTCGGTCTTAGGACCGGACCGATTACTAATAGATCGTTCACGGTGCAGGGGTGTAAATCGACTGTCACCCGATTGGACCGACTGATTCAAGCCCGAATGATTATAGACCAACTAAGGACCGATTAGACTGATATAAGTTTGTTTTTATTTTTTTTTCCCACCCATTTTTCCCTCCTATTTTTTAACTTTTTACTTTATCTTTTCCATAACATCTTTTTCTCTCACTAATAGTCTAACTTTTACTTTTGGAAAAAGCTAAATAGTAACATCGATTAGAGACTCAGAGTGCAAACCGAGCTGACATCTTGGAAGACATCAATGGTCATGGAGAAATACCGTAGCTCATTCTCAGCTTCACACCATGCAGCTGAATTTTTTTCCACAGGTTATTCAATTTTAAACTTGTGCAGCATGAAGACAAAATTCCTAGGACCTTGTGAAAGTGGTACCTGCAGATACAACCTTATTAAATCAGATTGCAATGGGCATTTTGATAGACCAAATAGTAGCATAACTAAACATAAAACATAATAAGATAATCGATTATGGTTGTTAGTAGACCGATAAAATCGATTAACATAAGATCGATTAGGGACCCAGACCGATCGGACCGAATATAAATGAGTCAATGTCTTGCAAATCAATACCAATTAGTTAAACATGTCGATTATGGTCCAAGGGGTTAAATTGGTGGGGATCGGTTAGGCCGACCGAAACCGATCGAGACCGATCGATTTGACACCCCTAATATAACTGTGCAATTGAGTGGAATCCACCAAAGTGGCACACCCTTTGCATAGTAATGTCTGAAAATTCAATGAATTTAATGTGCAAATGTAGTCAAGTCTGATAGTGCACACCCAAAGGTGGCATTCTCCAGTTATGTTAGTTACATGCACTTGAGAAATAAGGATGTTCAGGTATTTCATTCACCTAAAGGTGATGAAATTCCCAAAGCCATCATTCCTTGGTGGTTTGCCTAAATATCTAAGAGGACCCATGCATACTTGTCCCAAACTATAAGTGTATAGTGTGGTTGACTCTTAGGAAAATGAAATGATAATCACCTATTAAGGATGTTCGGCTAAGGGTATTTTATTCACCCAAAGGTGATGAAATTTCCAAAGCCATCATTCCTTGGTAGTTTTGCCTTGATATCTAAGAGGATTAGTGCATGCTTGTCCCAAAGGATAAGTGTGTAGTGCGATTGACTCTTAGGAAAAGGTAATAATGATCACCTTTTTTGCTATGGTTTAATGATTTATTTCCTTGATATATATGAGTAATGGATATATTAATTGCATACATGTCTTTGAATATAAACTCATATAGTAAACTTTATCTCAAGAAGTCGATACCTGCAAATGTGCTAGCTTCACTGCTTGTATTGACTGGTTTAAATTACCAAAAATGGTATGAGACAGTGGAAACCCAACTCAGGATGTCCGATATAGACTTAGCTCTCAAAGAGGAAAAACCTACTGCTATTAATCCTGAGATTCTGAAAATGAAAATGTGGGAAGCTTCTAATTAGAAATCTCTAATCCTAATGAGAAATTTTGTTTTTGAATCCCTTCGTGACAGTATCCAAATGAAAGATACTATCAAGGAGTATCTGAAAGAGATACAGACAAAATTTAATGTGACAAATAAAACTCTCAAAATTAGTCTGATGTCAGCCTTAACTGGGGCAAGGTTTGATTTGAATGGCAGTATTCAAGAACACATACTAGAGTCGATTGCAAAAAGGAAAAGATTAAAGGGTCTTGGAACCTCTTTGGACGATGACTTCCTAGTTTATCTGGCTTTGACTTCTCTTCCAAATGAATATAGTTAGGTTCATGTATCATACAATACTTAGAAAAACAATTGAAGTTTAGACTATCTGATTTTCTTCTGCTCTCAAGAAGATGATAGATTAAAAAAGAAGAAACCTGAGAGTGCCAATCTAGTCTAACACAAACCTTTTACCCAAAAGAGAAAGGGAAATGGATGCATAGGGCCTCAGAAGAAGAAATTTTTTTTTTCAAAAAGAGCAATGGAAAACCCTATGATAAAGTAGATGCCTCAAAAGAAAAGGATGACAAAAAAGACTTGAGTAGCGTGGAATGCTTCTGGTGCAAAAAGAAGGGGCACATAAAAATAGATTGTCGAGGCAGACAGGCCTAGTTAAATAAGTAGAAAGAATCTGGTACTCATCTATCTCTAGTATGTTTTGAGTCTTTTCTGGTTGATGCTCCTGTAGATTCTTAGTGGATTGACTCTGGATCATCCATTCATCTTACCCATTCCTTGTAGGGGTATCTAAGCCAGAGAGCACTAAGCAGAGATGAGGTTAGTGTGTTCGTGGGGAATGGTGTGAGAGTTGCAGTGGAGGATATTAGTGTTGTTAGATTTTTTCTGACTTCGAAAATCTTTGTAAACTTGGAAGGCACCATGTATATTCCCTCCATAAAGAAAATTTTGATTTCTGTATCAAGACTAATGAATAAAGGATATAGTTTGAATTTTGATAAAGATGGTTTTGATTTATATCTGGATTCTACTGCAATTGAAAATGGCTTGGTTGTGAATGGTTTGTATCGACTGAATTTGACACCTTCTATGGTTTTGAATGTGTCTGCTAAGCATTCTATGTTGGATGAGTCATCCTTTACTCTTTGGCACAAATGCTTAGGACATATTTCTGTGGAGCGTATGAAAAGACTCATAGTAGATGTAATTATAAAACCCCTACAATGTGGAGCGTATGAAAAGACTCATAGTAGATGTAATTATAAAACCCCTACAATTTGATGATATGCCTGTTTGTGTAGACTTATCAAGGGAAAAATGACCAGAAACAGAAAGAAGAAGGCGGTTTACATCAATGACTTATTCGAATTGATTCATACTGACATTAGTGGTCCTTTTCCCTCTCCCTCCATTAGGGGCATCGATATTTCATCACCTTCATTGATGACTTTTCTAGATATGGTTATGTTTACCTATTGGCTGACAAATCTAGTTCGCTAGATGTTTTTAAGATTTACATGATAGAAGTGGAAAATTTTTTGTCAAGAAAGATAAAAGTTGTTAGATCAGACTAAGGAGGTGAATATTACGGTAAGCCAGGTGATTTTAGTCAACATCTTGGTCCTTTTGCTAGGTTCTTACAAGAGCATGGCATCATTGCTCAGTATTCCATGCTAGGTACCCCCAACAAAATAGAGTTGTGGAAAGAAGGAATAGAACTCTGAAAGATATGATGAAAAATATGATTAATAACACCAATCTTCCAGAGTTTCTGTGGGGGGAAGCTCTAAATATTGCCGCTTACATACTCAATAGGGTACCAAGTAAAATTATTCCCAAAATACCTTTTAAGCTATGGACTATCAGAAAACTGAGCTTGAATCATTTACATGTTTGGGGATGCAGAGCAAAAGCCAGATTATATAATCCTCATGAAAAGGTTATGGATCCAAGGACAGTCAGTTGTCATTTTGTCAGCTATCCTGATAGATCCAAGGGGTTCAGATTTTATTGTCCCAGTTTTACCAATTGTATTGTTGAGACTGCTCATGCCAAGTTCATTGAAGACTCAAGTGAATTAGTAGAACCAAGAAGCTTGAAGTTTGATGAAGTCCTTGTGTTTTATAATTCTGTGATCCCTAGTGTTGTTGTGCCTATAGTTATACGTCTTGTGGTTCTTCCAATGGTAGAGGAGTTTGCGGTGACTGAGGTACCTGATCAACCTGCAGCACCAGTGTTGATTGCATAATCTGAAGAGGTAGTCAAGAGATCCACTAGGCAACGCAAGAGTGTTATCTCCTCTGACTACATTCTATACTTAATTGAAGGAGAGTTTGACATTGGTCAACCGATAGACCCCACTAGTTTTGAGGAAGCCATGAATAGCTCTAATGCATCAAAATGAATAGAAGCTATGAAAGATGAATTATTATCCATGTCCAACAACAGTGTTTAGACGCTTGTAGATTTACCTAATTCTTGTAAACCCATAGGCTCCAAATAGGTTTTCAAGACTAAGTGTGACTCCAGGGGAAGTCTTGAGCGCTACAAGGCAAGGCTAGTAGCTAAGGGATTTACACAAAGGAGGGAGTTTACTTTAAGGAGACATTTTCTCCAGTTTCCTCGAAGGATTTCTTCAGAGCAATTATAGCGTTTGTGGCTCATTATGATCTGAAATTACATCAGATGGATGTAAAAACACCTTTTTGAATGGAGACTTGATTGAAGAAGTTTACATATGCCAACCAGAAGGTTTTGAGGTACAAGGCAAGGAATGAATGGTTTGTAAGCTCAATTAATCCATTTATGGTCTCAAACAAGCTTCTAGACAATGGTATCTAAAGTTCTACCAGATTATATCCTTTTTTGGTTTTGTTGAGAGTGCTATTGATTAATGCATTTATCACAAAATCAGTGGGAGTAAATTTATCTTTATGGTATTGTATGTAGATGACATTCTGCTTGTCAGTAGTGATTTGGATTTGCTTACAGAAACCAAGCATTTTCTGTCAGAGAACTTTGAAATGAAAGATATGGGTGAGGGTTCTTTTGTCCTACGTATTGAAATCAGTCATGGCAGAAGATGTATACTACTAGGATTGTCTCAAAGGGCCTATATTGATCGTATACTCAAGAGGTTTAATATGTCAAACTGTTATGCTGATGAGCTACCCATCAGCAATGGAGATAAGTTGAACAAGACCCAGTGCTCTAGGAATGAGATTGAAAGAAGGTCTATGACTGATAAGCCTTACACATCTGCAGTAGGGAGCCTTATGTATGCACAAGTTTGCACTCGCCCTGATATTGCTTTTGCAGTGAGTGTGTTGGGACATTTTCAGTCAAATGCAGGTTTGGCTCACTGGACGACTGTGAAGAAGGTCTTGCGATATTTACAAAGGACAAAAGTTATATGCTTACCTATGGCAGTAATGATACCCTAGAGATTGTGCGTTATTTTGATGTAGATTACAGTAGATGCTTTATGACATGAAATCCATTTCAGGGTACATCTTCATGATGGCTAGAGGAACTATTTTTTAGAAGAGTGTGAAGCAAACAATTTTAGCATCTTCTACTGTAAAGGCAAAAGTTGTAGTGTTGTTCGAGGCCACAAAGTAGGCAATCTGACTGAGGAATTTCATTTCTGATCTGAAGATTGTGGAAATCATCTCCAGACCATTATTATTGTATTGTGATAACCAGACAGCTATATCTTTCTTTAAGAATAACTAGAGGACTGGTGCTTCAAAACACATTGACATCAAGTATCTGCTAGTAAAGGAAAAGATTGACAATAATCACATCATTGTAGAAAAGATATCGATAGTGGATATGGTTACTGATCCCTTGACAAAGTGTGAAACCTACATGTAAATTTCGGGGATGAAATTTCTTTTAAGGGTGGGGGAGTTGTAAGATTTGCACTCCATGAATCGATCTAAATCTTTAATTCATGTCGTAATAGGTCTTCCAATCATCATCGGGCCAAACGGGACGAACAGATGACAACCAGGTACGAACCGGACCCCTAATGTATGATAATTATTTCATACCGGTTGATGGTACCAATCGACCGGTATGTCTGCGCGGCAGACTACTTAGATCCAAAAACTGATCTCTGCGGGTCCCACTTTCCAAATATCGAACCTAAGGACTTTCCTAACATAAGGAAACTTCCTAAACTCAATCCTAGTCTATTTAAGGACCCTTAAACCTCCTTAAAACTCTTTCATTGATCCTCACAAACCCTAGAGAGGAGAAAGAGATCGAAGAAGGAGAAAGAGCTAAGGAAGGAGGGAGAGGAGCCGCCGTTTGCCGTTGGACGAAGAACACCATACTTGCGAACCAATAGTAAGTGCTTGAACCTTCCTCTAAGTTAAGCGTTATAGAAGGTTAGTCATGAATGGATCAATACCATGCAAGGCGAGGTATTGATCTAAACCTTTAAAATTGCCGTCAAACCCTAATGCAGTCGATAAACCCTAGATTCAAGTTCTAGGCTGAGGATCATCAAAACTAGGACTTGAATGGAACATGAAACAACTCTAACTCATTGCTTAGACCTAGAATGTATAGGAGAAACCCTATAATCAATAAGGGGTGACCGACGGAAGGCGAGAACCGAGTTTATGGTCTTTCGGAGGCATACCGATCGACCATACCAGTCGCACCCTATGCGACCGGTACTGTGATCGGTACCTCTCAGAGACTAGTCTATGGGGACCGGTCGACCATACCGGTCACACCTTTCCCCACAGTGTCGCGACCGGTACTGCGACCAGTATGCATTGTGAGGAGTGTTTTTGACCCAGTTGGTTTTTCGACCAACGTAAACCCTAAGAAAACAATTCTAATTCAAC
Source organism: Protea cynaroides (assembly GCA_028583415.1). Lineage (NCBI taxonomy): Eukaryota > Viridiplantae > Streptophyta > Magnoliopsida > Proteales > Proteaceae > Protea > Protea cynaroides. The sequence goes on from CM053274.1 coordinate 75,958,672, forward strand.
CCTAACATCGTGTAGGACCTTGTGATAGCAAGTTTGGATTCTGTGACGCGGAGCAAGTTATCAATCAAGCGTCAGGTAAGGGAATCGGACCTAAACCCTAATAACTTAATAACAGTAAAATATTGTTAATAATTATGATTCTATGGAATGGTGTTTGTACATACTCGCATGTCATCTTTACTTTCAGTTATTATAATGTTCATGCATACTCGCTATGCTAGGATGTGACTGTTAGGCATGTGATTTTTTTCGTTGATGTGTGGAATGAGAAGGGCTGGGGTCTGGGATCATTCCTTACATTAGCATCTTTTCGTATCACTTCTGTCTTAGCATGCTTGGTGCAGGTAGGGTATCAGGGGGAGGAAGTGGCACTGTGGTCTCTGGCCTAGCCACTAGACTCTAGCTCTATCTCTATGCCATAGGAAGTTTTGCTGGGATAGGGTCTACTGTGATGACATAAAGGATTGGTTAGTTGCTAGCCCATTTTGTAAGCCCTCGCCAATAGGGGCTTACGTGTTGGTATGGGTAGGGCATCAGGGAAGTGTTGGCGGTGTTTGATCCAAACGCTTTAGCTCTATCTCTATTCAATGGTGGGTGCATGTGGGATGACAGTGGTGTTTTATCCATTGGATGGATTCACACACTCGTGTATAAAGGTGCGGTGGCCGCCAATCCTTTCTATAGCACATTGCAAACTTAAAATCAGACCATAATGTGAATGCTATTCATGCATGTTGTTTATTGCATTGTCTGATTTTCTTACTGAGCTAAGTTGTGAGCTCATCCTTGTGTACACACTATTTTTAGATGTTGATGCAGGTTACACTGTGGAGGACTACATGGATGCTCCAGTATATGGAAGAGTTGTTGTCCTGGAAGTGCAAGCAAGGGAGGACGAGCATGACGCTTCATGCGAGTGCCCTTAATTATTTATGTTTTGATATTTTGAATAATTGATAATTTATTTATCAATAGAAGTACTCAGTTCATTTAATTTAAGACTTCTGTTGTATTTTATTATATTCTGATTATGGTTATGTACAATGGTTTGTATGAGTGGACACGATCTTATTGAGATCCTGGTGTGAACCGTTGGTTCAGTGATGGTTCACTCACACTTCTGGTTCAGCCGAAATTGGGGTGTGACACAAAGGCCCTACCAGTGAAAGTCTTCAAGGATCATGTTTCTAGCATCGTTATAGTCAAGTCTTCTGATGTATTTTTGTAAAACTCATATTTACATTGATACTTGATTGCATTGTTTTGCCTATAATTTTTATGGACATAGTGATTAATATTATAGTCTCTTTTCATGATTTAGCATTTACACTCTTGTTAGTCTGGATGAAAGTTTTGTTTAATTAACATGTCAGGACACAAAAGGCAGTATTAAGCCAAGACATAAAAGGCAGTATTAAGCTAGGACATAAAAGGCAGTATTAAGCTAGGACATAAAAGACGGTATTAAGCCAAGACATAAAAGGCGGTATTAAGTCAAGACACAAAAGACAATATTAAGCTAGGACACAAAAGACAGTATTAAGTCAGAATTCAAAAAGTGGTATTAATCTAAGACCCAAAAGGTGGTATTAAGCCAGGACCCAAAAAACGGTATTAAGTCAAAACATAAAAGACAATATTAAGCCAAGTTTCAAAAGGCGGCAAGCCAGGGCCAGATATTATTAGAAATTTTTATCTGTAATAACAGAAAGTTGTATGCTGTATGATTAAGGCGTATCTTCTGTTGTTGTTCAACATTAGTCTACTTGTTGGAATGATGAAAGTTTGGGATAATACGATTTTAATTAATGGTTTCTATAGCCACACTAGTTAATAACAGTCTTGTGGAATAATGTAGCCCAAGTGGGAGATTATAAAATCTTTCTGATATTTTTATTGTGGACAACATTATCTCGCTTGCCTTTTATAATTAGTGGGAATCCAATCAAAGATTGATTGATTATCCCTTACCAATTATAAACCAAATCGATTCCATTATAGGATTAGAATAGATTTGGTATACACTTATTATAAATATGTGGCAGGATCCCTATAGCTTCTCTCTGCGTGGAAACATTGAAAGGGACCCATACCCAAGGGAGATGAGGCTGTAAAAGATCTCTGTTGGGAATCAATTTCCAACAAAAATGTATGTCCCTTTATTATTATTTTATTTTGGTATTGCTTAATGTATTTTATTCTCCATTATGGGATTGAAAGGAATGTAATTTTATTGAGACTAAAAATCCAACATTCTTTTGTTATATTCCTCTTGAAATCAGAAATCAGAAGAGTATTTATTTTTTTCTTGCTAACGAGGGTATCAAGACATTTGGCCAGACTAATCCCACGGGCTCATACTGACCCCACAACTGCATGGATCAGGTCATTCTAGGGTTGGATGAGAATCATTCCACTTGCACCCATAACAGGAAAGAAAGAGCATTTAACACCCCCATGTGATTGGCCCCAAGGCAGTAAGAAGAGTTGAACTCAGTACCTTCCACTTTCTGAGGCGTAGGCTCCTTGTCGACTCAGCTACTCTTTGGGGTTCATCAGAAGAGTATAAAGGAGGCGAAGACGAGGAGCAAATATGAAAATAAGAGGATGATTGAAGGAAGACGAGATAGGAGGAGCTAAGGCATGATAATAGCCTCGGGATTCAAGTCGCAATTTAGAACTTCTCTTTATCAACTCCTTCTTTCGAGGCCCACATAAATCGAACCGATTTCTCTTACTCCTCTTTTCTTTCTCATATCTTGGGTGAGACCTTTCATTCGTAACAAGGTGAGACCTATCATGTCCTAGGCAACATCAGCCTGTAGGAATTTTGCTACCAACACCATTGTTGTTGCAAGAAACAAACTAAGCCATGTTTCAATCTTGCCACAAGACCTGATTTTAGGACATTTTATTCTTTCATATTGCCCCTTATTTGATTTATGGTTGGTAGGGTTTAATAAGGTGGTTAGTTGTAAATGCCCTTTCAAGCCTTCTGTGGAAGGAAATGAAAAGCTATTCTAGTTTCTGCCCTACTCTCAGCTGAAAGTTGAGAGGTTGAAGAAGATATTCAATTGTGAAAGTGGTTGTGTATCCAAAACTCTGGAAGCTTCTCTCCTACTGTGGCCACTAGTTTTAGCTTCATATGTCACGATAAGGATAAAAGGGTAACTTCATTCATACTACAAAGGGCATCTTTGTCATTTATAGGGAATATTTCTCCCACCTCCCCTGCAGGATGCCTAAAAGGCAATCACCCCTCAACTTGACCAAAAGTGTCTCCCACCTCCCATGCTTTTGAAAATATTCCTTCCCAATCAATTTGGTGATGGGATTCATCATCACCAATGTTTTTAGGACAATAATACCTTCCAAATTAAAAAAAAAAAAAAAAAACTTTTTCGAAAATCTATAATATAATTTAAGAAAATAAATTACAAAATAAAAATAAAATTAAAAATAAATTTAGATACTCGATTTTACTGCTCTCTAAAAATTAACTTTCACTCGTTGATTTTTTTTACTGAGTTCCTTCTTCCTTTTTTACTGCTCTCTCACCTTCAAGCAGTCGCCATGCCAGAGACCGCTGCTCCCTCTCCTTCCACTACTCGCTGGAGAGGAATCAAAAAGTTCAAGCATTGTTTCAACAACCAAGAAGCCTTAAATCGCAGAAACCCTAAATGCAGATTAAATTAGACATTAATGAAGAGCAGTACATAAATAAACAAATGCCACAGTTCCTGAATAATTCATACCTCCAAGTAAGGGTGTCAAAAATGGGTCCAGCCCGATAGCACAGACTGAGCCGGCCCGATATAACCCGAACACAGCCCGGACCGAACCTTAATGGACAAGTTTCGGTCTTGGCTTGTAAAGCATGACACCGTTTCAGCCCAAATCGAAACCAGACCGGACCAGCCCGTTAAGAAACTCGAACTAGCCCGAACCAATAATACCTAACCCGAACACCGGTAAGGTCCATCCGGGCTCAGTTTCTTAATTTTAATGGTTTTAAATTTTGATGGATTATATATTACACTGTTATAGTTCACTTCTTGATCCGAAAGATTATATGAATCTATAGTTGAAAATAGTATGTTAATTGTTACAATTTATTGAATTACATGCATATAGAAGGAATGATGCTAATTTTATAGATAGAAATAATAAAATATGCTATATATCTTACATATAAAATAGGCCCGATAAGCTTGATAAGCCCGGTCTTGACCGAACCAGCCCGAAATCACCTCAATAAGCCCAGTCGTGACCGAACCAGCCCGAAATCACCTCAATAAGCCCAGTCCAATAAAATCGACACCAGACCAGCCCGATAGTTATTGTGTCCAGCGCAGCCTAACCCAGCCCGAACTCTTAATGGACATGTTTTGGGCTGGGCTTATAAAACCCGACACCGATTCAGCCCATACCGAAACCGGCCCGTTGACACCCTTACCTCCAAGGTTGGACTTTGGAGTTTAAACCAACCAGAAAACCTGTTCTTTAAAAAGAGCCACTCGTTTACCTAGCATCTTCCATTCGAAAATGGTAAAACACTTAGCAATGAAGCAATTTTGATTGTTCAGGCGCTGAAACAAACTAAGAAAGATAAAAATTCGTGGTAGTGAGAGATGGAATGCAAGATGAGGCACTTGATAAAATCGGATGAAATTGCTGTTCTTTGGAAGCCGCAGAGGCAGAACGAAGGCCTTTTGTCTTCAGGTTTGCTTTTGATTCCTTGGCTTGCTAATGCTATTCCCAACTCAACGCTCTTTTAATTGATTATAGGACCTAATTGACTTATTAACACTGAAGATATTACACATGATTTTAGGGTTTCTACGATTTAAAGCTTCTTGGTTATTGAAACAATGCCTGGACTTTTCGATTCCTCTCCAGATAGTAGTTGAAGGAGAGGGAGCAGCGGTCTCCAGCGATTGCTTGAAGGTGAGAGAGCAATAAAAAAGGAAAAACGGGCTCGGTAAAAAAATTGACGACTGAGAGGTAGTTTTGAGATAGCAGTAAAAATCGAGTATCTAAATGTGTTTTTATTTTTTTATTTTGTAATTTATTTTCTTAAATTATATTATAGATTTCTGAAAAAGTTTTTTTTTCAATTTGGAGGGTATTATTGTCCTAAAAACATTGGTGATGATGAATCCAATCATCAAATTAATTGGAAAGGAATATTTTCAAAAGCAGGGGAGGTGGGAGACATTTTGTGTCAAGTTGGAGGGTGGTTACCTTTTAGGTGTCCTGTAGGGGAGGTGGGAGATATTTTCCTTTAAATTATCTAAGTCAATGAGATGTCATCAACTAATAGATATGACTGAATGGATTAGGGTTGCCTATAACAATTTTTTGCAAAACAGAGATGTTTGAGTAATTGTTTGAAACTTTAGGGTAGGCTTGGAATTATGACTATGTTTAGGGGAGGTACAAGTAATTTCCCCTTGTTTTTATCATCTTGGAACATGTTATTGGCCTAGAATACATTTCAAGAATAATGTCAAATACAGTCTAAGTTTCATGATCTATTTCAACAATGTGATGCACAAAAATACTGCCATGCCATGGTGCCCAGGCATGTGATTACCAAGGGCTCAATGGATCAAGAAATGGATTCATAGTTTAAGCTCTCAAATGAGTAGAAGAATTGAAGTGGTAAAAATCAAACCCCTGGATACATAGAGGCTATGTCATCGGCCATCTATATAAGGACATTGACAAAGCTGTTTGTCTAAAGTCTAAAGCTCAAGGTTTTTTTTTTTTTTTTTTTTTTTTTTTTTTTTTTTTAACTCAAGTTTCGATGCATCAAGACGGGCCCGTTTGATAAAACTTCTGCTTCTGGATTCTAGATTCTGGTTCAAATTTGGATTCTACTCCAAGCTACTCTAGGATTATTTTGGAGTAGAAACTTGTTTGATAACGCAATTCTGAAATGGATTTTAGAGCATCTTTGGATTAGAAACATATTTGATAACACACTATCCCTCCAATCGAAGTCTAGAAAAACAATTGTAGTAGTGGTGGTGGGCGGTGGTGTTGGTGGTGGTG
>CM053274.1:75967228-76131303 GCA_028583415.1 Protea cynaroides
TCCTGGATCCTATAGCAAAGCTAAGGGTCTAAAGTTGATAATAAACCCTAGCCTTTGATGGGAAGCCGATGATCTAGAAGCCCCTCAATGTACTCGCTGAAAGAGGTAATTTGAGAGCTGCACGTGCAATTAAAGCGAAAACAAATACTACAAGCACTTAAAAAGACCAGCTAACTATTAAAACCAAGAATAAAGGCCAGCCATCACATGCTGGACAGCAAGTTGATAATCCCCTTTTGGTGCTCAACCAACAAGATTTTGAAGAAACAAGCAAAGAAACTAGAATAGTGTTGGACCTAGAATAGTGTTGGACCTCATGGCTTAGGAAGTTGTTCCTTATGAAAACACTAACCTTCCCCCACCCATTCAGACTCTACTTTTTGATTTTACAGATCTTGTAGCAGACGAGTTATCTAATGAGCTACTTCTGATGCGGGACATTCAACATGCTATAAATCTTGTACCCAGTTCGATGTTGTCGAACCTTCCCACGTACCGTCTCAACCCCACCGAGCATGTCGAGCTCAAGAGGCAAGTGGACGAATTGCTAAAAAAAGGCTTCATCGTGGAAAGCATGAGCCCATGTGCTGTACTAGCACAATTGACGCCAAAAAAGATGGATCTTGGCAAATGTGTATTGATAGCAAAGCCATCAACAAAATCACTGTCAAGTACAGGTTTCTCATCCTTCGGCTTGACGATATGTTAGACATGCTGACCGGTGCTACCATATTTTCAAAGCTTGACCTAAGGAGTGGCTACCACCAGATTCATGTTCGTCCGGGTAATGAATGGAAAACGACATTTAAGACGAAAGATGGACTGTATGAATGGAAGATCATGCCTTTTGATTTGACTAATGCACCTAGCACCTTTATGAGAGTGATGACTCAAGTTCTCTAACCATTTATCGATAAGTTTCTGGTTGTATATTTTGATGGCAATTAATATACAATAGGGACAATGAAGACCCCCATGATCATTTGCGGTGCATGATGAGGGTCTTTCAGGCCACAAAGTTATATGTAAATTTAAAGAAGTGTTCATTTATGCTCCCCCAAGGTTGTCTTCCTTGGTTTCATTGTTTCATCAAAGGGGTAGGAGCTAACCCAGCAAAGATCGAAAGCATCACCAACTGGCCACTCCCAAAGACCCTCACTGAGGTGCATAGCTTCCACGACCTTGCATCCTTTTATTGGAGATTCATCCGAGGGTTTAGCTCTATTATAGCCCCTATCACTGAATGCATAAAGACAAAGAAAGGTCCATTCCTATGGACCCCAATCACCACCAAAGCTTTTAATCTTATCAAGAAGGCCATGACTGAAGCACCTGTCCTCCATCTTCCATATTTTGACCGAATGTTTGAAGTTGCTACTAATGCCTCTCATTTGGGAATCAGAGGAGTTCTTATGCAAGAAAAGCACTTGGTGGCATTCTACAGTGAAAAGCTCAACGATGCAAAGAAGAGGTACTCTACCTATGATTTAGAACTATATGTTGTTGTACAGGTGATAAAGCATTGGAGGTACTACCTCATGGGGAAAGAGTTTGTCTTATACTTTGACCATGAGGCCCTCAAGTTCTTGATGTAAGACCCGCATGCCACGAACCCGGTCTAACCTTACATTTCGTGTCGGGACCCGTCTACATATCATGGTCGAGCCAAGTGGACCAAGTGTGTGAAGAAACCCAAGACCCAATATGAAAATTTATCCAAAAATAGTCAAAATGAGGATAGGGTCGCATGTTTTAACAGGCAGGTCCGACCCTCACCATCGACCCTCAACCATGGGTCGTAGGGTCTATGAGTTGTCCGACCCTCCCATCGACCCTCCCATTGACCCTCGGCATTCGGGAAAAACAGCACGAACCAAAAATTTGGAAAACTTCCTAATTTCGATTGGAACCTTTTCTAAACTCAATGAGACTTATTTTGGGAGGTTTTACTCTATAAATAGGACGTCCCTAAGCCTCTTTCAATCCTTTTACAACCCTAATTGGATTGAGAGAAAGAGAAGAGAAGAAGAGAAGAAAAGCTTGAAGAAAAGGCTAAGGAAGAAGAGGAAATTCAGAGGAACTCTGAATCTCAGCAAAACTAAGGTATGAATACATTCCCCATGATTTATTTAAGATTTTAGAATGGTTTATGAAGAGGATATGACTTAGAAGAAACCCAAATCATCCATCCATGGTTAGGTTTTCATGGAAAACCATGGAGGAGATCATTAAAATCATGTAGGTGAATAAAGTATAGTTCTAAACCATAGAACATGTATAGAATGGATTGTGGAAGTAAGCCATAGGACCCAACCATGAAAGAGAAAACAAAATTTGATATTTTCGACTCAAACCATGGAGGGTCGCACCTAGGGTCGATGGCAGATCCGACCCTAGCATCGACCCTCAGTGTTCGGGAAGTTCAGATTAGGGGGAGGGTCGCACCCAGGGTCGATCAGGACTCCGACCCTACCTCCGACCCTCAGTTTACAGAATGATTTTTAAATTCAGAATTAATTCTAATTAAATTCTATCGACTTTCTTCTAGCAATATAATAACATTATAAAGGTGATTCTAAAGCTTAGAAAAGTATCTATTAGTAAGCTAAGGTTAGGAAACAGAACTCTAAACTAATTGGTTAATAACAAATTATTTTCTATTTTATTGAGTCCAATGCCATGCTTGATTTTATGCGAATATGTTTGTAATGTGCATACAACATGCCATCCAATATTTCTATTACTTGTTCATGCATATTTATTTTATTGTTTATAACATGATGATAATGATGATGATAGGAATAGGCATGTGATTGTATGTGTGTGGTTGGTGTACTTGATGTGAGCAAGTATCAGGGGAGGTGTGATGAGAACGTCAATAAACGTTAACCTTTGGCGGGTCTCAGCACTTTAGCTTTATCTCTAACTCAAGTCTTGTGCATTAGCATCGTCGTATCGCCATTACTTTAGCAGAACTATTATGTCGTAGAGTATCAGGGGAGGTGGTCTCGGTCCTTGTAGTCTCTGACTCTACCGGGGGGCCTTAGCTCTATCTCTATGGATATTCTGAGGGATGCTGGGGTGAGGGCTTGGATACACTATTTGGCATTAAGATTGGTTAGTTGCGAGCCCAGTTTGCAAGCCCTCGCTAACAGGGGCTTACGTGTTGGTATGGCACTATATAACAATAAACGTTAACCTTTGTTATATAATGTTCATAATTAGGGTGGATGGGGACGACGATAAACGTTAACCTTCGGGCGGACTTTCACACCCTGTGTATAGAGGCGGGGTCAATAAACGTTAACCTTTGACCACCCAACATTTCTATTGCGCATTGCAAACTATAAACCAGACCAAAGATATGAATTGACTGCATGTATATGTATTGTTGCATTGTTTTGTTTACTCACTGAGCTCAAGTTGGAGAGCTGACCCTCGCGCACGTAATTCTTTTTAGTTTCTGATGTTGCAGGTACTATGATTTAAGATTTTGTTTACACGCCAACATATGCACGGGTGGAGGCTATGAATGAGCAAGCTGTGGAGAACGAACATGGTTCGTTAAACGAGCGTTTCAACGGTGGATACGTTTAGTGTTTAGTTTTCAAATTTGGATATTGTAATATGTATTAAGTTATGTTTTGGTTACTTGGAAATAAATGGAATATTAACTATTTATCATGTTTAGATCTCAGTTCATTATCTGTAAGACTTCCGCTATTTATTTTATTACCTCTGATTAATGTGAAATGTGTTTTTGATTTATCATATGTGGGATAGCCTATTTTGAGATCCTGGTTGAACCGTTGATTTATTGACGGTTCATCACACCATTCCGAATGGTGTGGAATTGGGGTGTGACACTTGAACTCTCAATGCACCATTAGTCATCGACATGCTAAATGGATCTCCTATTTGCAAGAGTACATCTTTGCATTGAATTACAAAGCTGGAAAATATAATTAGGTTAGAGATGCACTGAGCCGCAAGGTAAACACACTAAGTACCTTTTCAACCCAAGGTACAGGAATTGAGCATAGCAAGGTGGAAGACATTTTAGATGAAGATTTGGCCCGATTTTCCAGGAGTTACAACAAGGGGATACTGACCCAAAATTCTTGATAAAGGATGGCTTCTTGTTTATGGGAATAAACCTATGAAAATCAAGCACGCTCCTAAGCCAACACCTCATTCGAAAACTATATGGAGGTGGTTTAGGTGGACATTTTGGGCCAGACAAGACGATGGCATAGGTCACAGACCTCTACTATTAGCCCCACTTACCTCATGATGTGCATAATGTAATCTAATGGTGTCGTATATGTCAATTGGCCAAAGGCCCTAAACAAGTTCTGGTTTGTACACACAATTACCCGTGCCTCACACACCATGGTTACATATTAGTATGGACTTTGTCCTCGGCTTACCCCCTACGCGAGAGCTTTATGATTCTATATTTGTAGAGGTGGACAAATTCTCTAAGATGGCATACTTCCTTCCCTATCGAAAGACTTTTGATGCCCAACATGTGGCTGTAGACAAATACAAAGTTTCAATACTCAATGGCCTTCCACCCACAAATTAATTGTCTTGTTCATGATTATGAAAAGACTTCGCCCTCCATTCTTAATATAACAGATTTTGCTTATAATAGCTCCGTCAATCAGATTATTAGCCGCATTCCATTTGAGATCAGATTATTAGCCGCATTCCATTTGAGATTGTTCTTGGCATACAACCCAAGCGGCCTATTGACCTTGTGCCTTTCCCTCCACATGTACGTGTAAGTATTGAAGCAGATGAGTTTATTCGACATATCACGGGGGCGCACTGTCACACCCTAATTTTACACCAACCAGAATGGTGTGATGAACCGTCAATAAACCAACGGTTCAACCAGGATCTCGTATAGGCTATTCCCACTTTGTTAAACCAAAACACATTCCACATTAATCAGAGATAATAAAGTAAATAGCAGAAGGCTTACAGATAATGAACTGAGGTTTAGTCATGATAAATAATTAATATTCTATTTATCTCTAAGTAACCAAAACATAATTTAATACATATTACAAATATCCAAATACGAAAATTTAAAATCAAGCGTATCCACAGTGAAACGCTCGCTTAACGAATCATAATAGTCCTCCACAGCTTGCTCATCATAGCCACCACATGTTCATATGTTGGCATGTTGACACAATCTTCAATCATAACACCTGCAACATCAGAAACTAAAAGAATTGCGCGTGCGAGGGTCAGCTCTCCAACTTGAGTTCAGTGAGAAAACAAAACAATGCAACAAACATATGCATGCATTCAATTCATATCTGTGGTCTGGTATATAAGTTTGCAATGTGCTATAGAAAGGTTTGGAGGCCGCCGCACTTCTATACATGAGTGTGTGGAACCGCTCAATGGATCAAACACCATTGCCGCCCCCACATGCACCCACCATGGAATAGAGATAGAGCTAAAGTGCTTAGGACCGCACCGCATCACACTTCCCCTAATGCTCTACCCATACCAACACGTAAGCCCCTGTTGGCGAGGGCTTGTAAACTGGGCTCGCAACTAACCAATCCTAATGTCAAACAGTGTATCCAAGGCCTCACCCCAGCATCCCTTAATACGTCCATAGAGATAGAGCTAAGGCCCCCCGACAGAGTCGAAGACTACACGGTCCGAGACCACCTCCCCTGATGTCCTACGACGTAATTGTTCTGCTAAGGTAATGACGATACGACGATGTGAATGGACAAGACTTGAGTAGAGATAGGGCTAAAGTGCTTAGGACCGTACCGTATCACACTTCCCCTGATGCCCCACTCGCATCAAGTACACTAACCACACCCAAATATTCACATGCCTATTCCTAGCATCATCATCATCATCATGTTGTAAATAAACAGAATTAAATATGCATGAACAGTAATAACATGAATAGTAGATGACATGTGATATGTACATTACAATCATTCAATCATAGAATCATACATGGGATTGGACTCAATAAACAAAAATAGTTTATTATTAACCAATTAGTTTAGGTCTTGTTCTATCACCTTTGCTTGGGTGTAGATCCTCTTTCAAGCTTTAAGAATCACCTTTACATCACTAGGAAACCTAACAAGTCGATAGATTTTAATTAAAATTAATTCCAACAGGTTTAAGCTTGCTGTAAAGCTAGGGTCGCAGGATGGGTCGCAGGTACGGTCCCTAGGTGCGACCATAGCTTCCCTGGACTTCCCGAGAGCTTGGGGCCATCCTGTGGTCTGATAGGGTCGGTTACCAGTCGACCCTACGTGCGACCGCACGTAGTTTGAGTCGACCTTTCATCCTACAGTCCATTCTTTCATGTTTGGATTCTTTGGCTTACTTTTATAGTTCATTCTATGATTGTTCTATGGCTCAAAACTCCAAGCTACACACTTTACTTTGTTTACAATGATTTCCTCCATGGATGGATGATTTAGGTTTCTCCTAGATCCTACCCTCTTCATGAACCATTCTAGGCTCTTAAATAAATCATGGAGAATGTATTCATACCTTAGTTTTGCTGAGATTCAGAGTTTTCTCTGAATTTCCCCCTCCTTGGTCTTCTTCTTCAATTCTCCGTCTCTTCTCCTTCTCTTCCTTCTCTTCTCTTTCTTTCACTTTCAATTAGGGTTCTAAAATGAGTGAAAGAGGCTTAGGGACGTCCTATTTATAGAGGAAAACCTCCCAAAATAAGTTCCATTGATTTTAGGAAAGGTCCCCTTTGAAATTAGGAAAGTTTCCTAATTTTCGGTTCGTGCTGTTTTTGCTGTTTTCCTAGGGTCGATGCTAGGGTCGACCCTAGGGTCGCATAATTCGAGACGCATGCGACCCCACGACCAAAAAGCCATGGGTTGGACTTCTATTGAGGTGGGGTCGACCCTACCTATTTAGGCATGCGATCCTACCCTCATTTTGACTGTTTTTGAGTTAAATTTCATATTGGGTCTTGGGTTTCTTCACGCACTTGGTCCACTTGGCTCGACCATGATATGTATACTGGTCACGACACGAAATGTAAGGTTAGACCGGGTTCGTGGCGTGCGGGTCTTACATGCACAGTGATGTTCGACGACGCATTGCCCATAATAATGAAGTGTACAAAGCCAATGGGATGCCATCACCGTTTTGTGGAGTTCCAACCTCATGATATAGTTATGGTTCGAATCACTCCAAAGCGTTTCACTCCCAGCACAACCATGAAACTCCATCTCGGAAAATGGGTCCTTACAAGGTGTTGAAGAAGATCAGAGTCAATGTCTATGTCCTCGAACTACCATCGGACACGGCCATTAGCAAAAATATTCAATGTGGCTGATTTGAAACTCTACTCAGGCCACCACTCCAATGAAGGTGATACAGAGCATGTTATATGGCTTCTTCAATTCATGGACCGCTTCTGATCAGATTGAAGATGTCCTTGATAACAAGTACACTATAACTCAAAACATAGGCGATTATCAATCATTCCTAGTCAATTGAAAAGGACATCCGCATCATGATAGCATGTAAATCCATGAAGACGACTTCTAGAGGATTGACCCAGACTTTATGATCGTTATATGTTATTCTTCCATTCGTTGGAGATGAATGTTTCTAAGCCGGGGAGAACTGATGCAGTACAAGTATATAAAAGAAAAACCAAGCCAAGCCGAGCCAGCCAGCCAACCAAACCAAGCCAGTCCAGCCTAGCCAGCAGCTTAGCTGGCTGGGTTGTGAAACCCTAGACAGTTTGATTCTGATGTCCCCACCAGGTGTAGGGGTTTCTACTAATCCCGAATTCCTTGTAAGCTCTGGTCACTTCTTTGGGACGTTCCATTTTTTCTAGGTGCTGGCCCTCTTGGCTATTGCACTTATTCTGCCACATAGCTAGGACCATACCCTTCAACACTGCAATAATGCAAGCGAGCGAGGTTACTAGAGGTAACGGCAACAAGTCCAGCACATTCGAACTTGCCTCCAAGATATGTACTAAATCCCTCATCCTGGTGGTCATGTCACTTGATGTGCTTACCAGTGGCGGTGGTGGCAGGTTGGATGCTCCTTGGCTCGCACCAATAGGTAGGGACAGTCCATTAGTAGCACCGTCCGAGGACACTTCTGGACCATTACCATTGTGTACACTGGATAGGGTGTGGGGTGCCATTTATCGTCGTATCGATTTTTGTGGCAGTTACCTTGTCTATTAACAGTAACTGCCACACGGTTTCAATTTAAAAAGTTAACGCTACCATTAGTACTCAGTGATAATGAACCGACGTAATGTTTCGAATTCGCCGCCCCTTCTTTTGGCTTTCTATGGGTTAATTGAGGGATCAGGTTAGAGTGTCCAAAGGAGGGGTTTCATTCAAATCTTCGATCGGCCCCTTCTTTGGCTTTCTATGTTCGTCTGTTCGGATGTACCGGTCTGACAGTGGTGCAACCGGTTAGTCTGACCGGTCCATTACTGAAGGCTTCTAGCACTGTTCAATTAGATCTGAGATCACACTGTATGACCAGACAACCTTATTGTTCTCCTATAAATAGAAAAGGCGGGTTTTTAACTTTGAATCCCATTTCTTCTTGTGCGGTCGGAGCTTCTTGGCGCTACTGGATTCGAAGATCATTTCTCCGATGTTCCCAAAGGTGATTCCAACTCCTTCAATCGTCATCTTCATCGTCTTTAAGGTATGTAATCTCATCATATGCTTTTGTTCTTGCATCCAAGATTTCAAGGAACCCTAGATTTACTTTATTTGGGTATTTCTCTCTCCTTCTTCCCTACTAGTTCATTTAGTCATTTATGTGATTTTTTAGGTGATGTTTCCTTACACATGGCAACTAATTTGTTAATATTGATTCTTCCACTTGGTCCACTGTCCAAGAACAAGGTTTTGGTTTGGAATTATCCTTATTTCATGGTCTAAGTCTATGATGATGGGTTCCATTCTTGTTCCAAACTATTAATGCTTCAAGTTCATGTGTTCATGGATGTCGTTATGCTATTGTCATTGAATAATTATGTATGTGCTGGTTTTCAATCATCGAGCTACCATAGGTTTTCCTAAAGACATGTCTTGAGGTCTTCAATGCATCAACGAATGCCATGTGTTTTGTACCTTGATAATACATTTCAGAGATGTGTCATGATATTTAATCAATCACATTACTATAGTTTTTTTTACAAGGGTGTGACTTAATATTTCTTAGTGGGAACTAGTGATGGAGTTCTCACTGGGGTTTAGGGCTTTGAAATTTTAGCCTTGTATATACTTGACCTGACTTTTAACCACTTGTGTGATGGTTTGTTTAATCACAACTCCTTCTTGTGTTAATGAAGTATTTGGTCTCCTTCCTTCTCGTTTAGATGATTTTGCTATTCTGTGTTAAGGCTGAAATTTCCTATACTCTCCTGTTTGGTGTACTATGGTATTGATGTATATCTACATACTCCTTCCTTCATTGTATTGTAGATGACCTCAAGACGAGGGACTTCGAGCCATTGTAAGCAGGCTCAGGTCCCCTTGGACAAGTACCGCTTCCACTCGTTGGAAGCCTAAGTTTCATTTCCTTGGTACGAGAACAAACTAATGGAGGCAAGGAGGCTTGTGAACTTCGAGGAACTTGAGCGCTTCTATGTTCTGGCAGCATTTGACGCTTCAGGATGGTCACCGGTGTTGCAGTAGCGGGTTGTCACATGGCCTAACTTAGTTCACCTCTTTTACTGCAATATCCGAGTTGAAGGTGGTATGGGAGATTTTGATTCAATGCGGGACTTGCATATCACTAGCAGGCTAAAAGGGGTGGACATCTCATTCAATACAGAGCAATTGTGTCACACCCCAATTCTGGTTGAACCAGAAGTGTAAATGAAATGTCATATGAACCAACGATTTAAACTAGGATCACATAAGACCGTGCCAACAATCAAACCATACACTCTACATAATCAGAGATAATAAATAAATAATGAAAACTTTATTAAATGAACTGAGTATCTAATGATAATTAGTACATAAGTCTTTTATCCAATGTTAATCAAAACATAGTTTAAATATCTATTACAAGTCCATAACTCAGAAATACGAAAATAAACTAAGCATAAACACAGTAAAGACATTTGCATGAAGAATCATGCTCGTCCTCTACTACTTGCACGTCCATAGCTGCCACATGTCGATACAATGGTGTGTTTATGTAGTCTTCAACGATATTACCTGCATCATCAGAAACCAAAAAAAAAACGGTGGGGTGAGCTCACAACTTAGCTCAATGAGAAAACAAAACAATACAGCAAACATATGCATGAAGTCATATTTATATATTTTGTCTGGTTTAAATTTGCAATGTGATATGATAAGGATAATCGGCCACCACACCTGCATGAAGTCATATTTATATCTTTCGTCTGGTTTAAATTTACAATGTGCTATGATAAGGATAAGCGGCCACCACACCTCTATACACGAGAGTGCAAGCACACCCAACGGAAAGGCACCTATCAACTACGTTGTCGCCCCTTATCACTCACTACAGAATAGAGATAGAGCTAGAGCCTAACGGATCATACACCGCCAACACTCCCCTTGATACTCGATCCTATGCCAATACGTATGCCCCTATTAGCGATGGCTTGCAAATTGGGTTCTTGACTAACCAATCCTAGATGTTAACAAGATGTATCACAGGCCTTACCCTAGCATCCTTCATTATGATACAAAGATAGAACTAGGGTCCACTGGCAGAGCTACAACCACACACTGCGATCACCTCCCTGATACCCTATGACGTACTAAGTCTGCTAAGGTAACAGTGATACAATGATGGCTGTGTGGTGAATGGTTTGATGCTATAACCTCTCCCCATTCAAAACACTGACCATGCACATACACATGTCTATCCCTATCATCATCATCATCATCATCATCACATAAGGAAATAAAAATAAAATATGCATAAACAGTAAAAGCAATTATTGGATGACATGCTATATGCACAAATAACAAACATAGTAACAAGCAATGAACAGAAATAAAAGAGGTAGTTTATTATTAACCAATTAGTTTAGGTCTTGTCCCTGACTTATTGGATGATGTTGTCTATCTTCACGATCTTGAATACAGTTCAAGTTTATTGCAATTCTTATAAGGATCAATTGGTACAAGTTAGGGTTCTATTCCATCAGTTTACAGTGGTCAGACTCACTATCCGTTCTGGCAAATAGCCCTTCCGGACATTGTCCAGTCGCGTAACCGGTCTTGTATGGTCCGATCGATCAGCCATCCGAACAAGGCCTGTAACACTTCCCGTGAGTGTTTGGTCGCCAGTCCGGTTTGACTTATTGTCCGACCCGTCAACAATACCAGACAACCTTCAGGCTGTCTCTCAGAGTCGACTCTTCAGCTCTCAATGGGATCCAACTTAAAATCATTCTATGGCCGATAATCGCTAGGGAATTAATCATTCCTTGAAATCCCTAATTACTACAATTTATTATGGGTTTATATGGAAAATCCTATAATTGAAATCACTATGTTGGGTTTGATCTACCAACACTATGATTCATAACCCAAATCCTAATCCCGAGAATAATCTAACCTTCTACAGAGGCAAAGGACTTACCGTGGGTTCCTTGATGCAGTGGGTTGGAGACCGACATAAATTCTTCTCGACAAAGCTTCTTTCCCTTTCTCCAAGGTTGCTTCTTCTCCAAGCCTTCTTCTCCACTCTTCTTCTTAATTCTAGGGTTTGAGAATGATCAAAAGAGTGAGAAAAAGTGAAAGAACATCCTCTATATAGAGGGAAAACTTTCATTGGGAGTGGGATTCCAATTAGGAAGGAGTCCTATTCAAACTTGAAAACTTTCCTAAACTCGGAGTCAGTTTCTGGGATTGACCGATCGCTTGACCGGTCGCCTAAAACGCAGACTGAACAAACTTCGAAAGGACAGATTCCATACCTGACTTTGTGGTTCCTTCATCCGGTTGGTTCACTCGACCCGGTTATGATGGGAAGACCTGTCATGACACGATTAGACCGGGTTAATGGAGTGCGGGTACAAATTGGCTGGTTTGCTTGGTGTTCCTTTGGCTGGTGAAGTGGTGTTTTGCGTGCCTAAGGAGAAGGATTTCCTTACCAAGAGGTATCGTCAAGAAATCTAGAGTCTCCTTCTAAAACTAGGGGCAAAACATCAATCTGTTAATTATCACCCCGTCCCTCAAGCTTATTTTTGTATTATTCAATACAATATTCTACCATAAGGTGGCCACTATAACGAATTCTCCACATTCTGTCAGTACCTCACTTACTGTGTTTTGACCCTTCATCAAGTATGCTTGTTGTACATCCTGATGCGGCAGATGATTGTGGCAGCTGAGTGCTACTGGGCAAGAAATCCATCGCATGGTAAAATGTTAACCTATCTCTTTGGCCTACTTGGTGTGGATGTTTCAGCAATGAAGAATTGGAGGCTAGACTACATCCTAGGGGTATAGCGGCTGCCCAGGCTACTGTGGCAGTGGATGCAAGAAGAAGGCAACAACAACCTGTCGAGATTGAGACAGAGATGGAGATTGAGAACCCAACAACTGGTGGTGGTGGCCCCTCTGCGGGTTCTTCTCGTGCACCAATCACCCATGATTCCCTAAGCACTCAGATGGGGGAGATGATGATGGAGGTTCGAGACTTTTGAGCAAATTATCGTCAGTACTCCTAGTTGGTAGAGTTTCAGTTGCAGTGCCTCCAGCATGCCCAATTTGCTACTTTTGTTGGGACAAACGCTCTACAGAAAGAGCTACTACGGCAAGGGGCGGCACTCTGGAAGTGGGCATTATTGCTGCAGGTGACTCTGACGAAGCGGCTTCTCCCCCACATTCTCCACCACACACTAGCCCTCAGAAGTATTTTTCCTACTACTTTCCTGAGTTCTTATAGGTAATGGTCTGGTTTATGGATTATACCTTAGGATGATTTAATTTTCATCATACAATCACTCCTTTTTGCTATTTATAATATTTAGGGAAATTTTCACGTAGTATCCAAATACTTTGAAAAACATCATCTACCACCCAAAATTCCTAAACGTTTATCAAAAAGACCCAAAGCCTTGGGACGGAGCCGTAAATGCTGATGTCAGCTCTTAACAAATTTTGGAATGATAGTAATACCCTTATTGAATCAGAAGAGAAATAAGGATTAAAAAACCTACAAAATTAAATGTTGAGTGAAGTAAATTAATCAGACGATGCAACCCTCATTAAGAGAAGAGGGGGAATTTTTTGGTGGCCGATTGGTTCTTCCACAATGAAACACTGAATTTCGTACCAGAAGCTACTGAGGAGACAACCGTTGAAGATGTCGCCAATTTTCTTTTAAAGTTACTCTCTCTTCCATATTCACTACAAGAATATGGGTCTACAGCGGCATTTAGACGAAGAGCTATAACGGCTTTTCCAATCAGTTTATGACGGCGTTTTCAAGGAAACGCCGTTGTAGGAAGTGCACAAGGTGGCATTTGATTTGGAAAAGCGGCGTTTAGGAAAATGTACAAAGTGCCGCCGTAGGGGTGTACAATTGTAGGGAGTGTGTAAAGCGGCAGTTTCTAGGAAATGCCGCCGTAGGGAGTGTGCAAAGTGACCGTAGGTCCTTTTAATTCCCACCCCTTCTCTGTGCCTTATTTTGGTTAGAATAGAATAGTACATTGCTGTGTTTGTTTGGAAACACAACCATTGAGTTACGACATGATGAATTGTGGCAGCATTTGTTGGGAAATGCAGCCATGGAGTTTACAATAATATGGCATTTGTCTTTCCAAACGCAGCTTTTCACGAGGTAGGTGGCGGCGTTTCCTAGCAATCATAGGCATCGATATGTACATAGGGATCGAATACCCACAAACCCATTACTTTTCACTTCGCACCTTTATCGATTCTCGTCTTCCCTCTCAGCTTTCCTTCATCTTCATTTCTAGCTTGCCCTATCTGAACTCGTTAAACCATAAAAACACATTATAAGAGAGAGAGATTTAAGCAAGTGGCATTGGATCTCAAAGCAACAGTATTCAACTTTAAAATCTCCCCTTACTTGAATGTAGAGAGAGATCAATGAGGGGTTTTTTTTAAATAATTTTATGAATTCTTTTTGCGTTGATTTCAGATCATTATGGAGACATGGGGACTGAAGGGAAGACGTGTTAAGGATTTCTCACTCTACACTGGCACTCTTGGGACTGCTTTCCTGCTCTTCAAATCCTTCCAAGTTACTAAAAATAGTAATGATCTAAAACTCTGCTCTGATATTGTTAAGGCTTGCGATTCCGCTTCCCGTGGTTCTGGGTGCTCTCTCTCTCTCTCTCTCTCTCTCTTCTTCTTCTTCTTCTTCTATCTCTATTCAGCTCAATTGGGCTCTTATATTGTTTGTGGTTATGATAGTACTATGACATTGAGTCCTATGAGAAGGGGTATATATACCATAATTGACTTCATCTATAGAATTTATAGTTCTCATTGAAAAGTCTGCACAGAAATTGGTTTTTGGAAGTTGGAACTTGAACAAATCCTGGAGGAACCGATAATCAATGAGCTGCTTCAGGTGCTGGGCATTCGATACATGACAAACGACCCCCAACACTTCGATTCCTCGAGCACTGAGTTTTTCAGCCTCTTCATCTACATTTTTCTGCAAGAATTGAATCTAACCCAGATGAATTCACCTCAAATAAAAGGGAAATTTCAAATGCTGTGAGAAAACAATGAAGCCCATATAATTTACTGGTAATCTAGTCAAAGGGAACTATGAACGAAACCCAAAAACCTATTTGCGAGAAGAGATGACGACCTTACCAAAAAAGAAAAAGAAAAAGAAGAGATGAAGAAGACAGACGCTCCTTCCAAACCAAATCGCTCTGCTATGCTGAAGCCAATACCTTATGTCGATGCCGTAACGATCGCCACCTTCCCTTGGAACCTTGTGCCCATCTTCACCATTATTTATATCTTTTGTGCATACAGACAATCACGCTTTAACATCTTTAAAGGAGAACGAAATGATTCAGAGAGAGACAAGGGTCTCCCTTCACTGTTTCGTCCTTACTACCTCGAATTTTCATTTCTTTCCCAATCTCTGCAACCCAAGAATGATAGAAATCAAATTTAAATCCTTATCTTCCTTAGAGAATACAAAACCAAGATCCATGAACCCCTTTAGCTCTTCAGATTCCAGGTCTGATAAGCTCGTGGTGCTACTAACCACTTGCTGGAGATTCGATGGTTGGAGATTTGACGTTGTCAAATAAAGAACCAGTGGGTGGTAGGATGTTACTGGAGAAGGAACCAATCAGTAGGTGGTAGGTGATTTTTTCAGTTTAAAATGAAAAGGGTATAAACATCTAGACAAAATTTCAACTCTCTTTCGTTAGTTAATGGTTAACGTTTGGGAATTTTGGGTGGTAGGTAATGTTTTTAAAAAACTTAGGTGATGTTTCTCAAAGTATTTGGGTACTACGTGAAAATTTACCTAATATTTAGTATACTTTTAGGTATTTATTATTACAATTTATGTTCTTTGATGGTTTCACACCTATCTAAGGTAGTTTGCTAGACATCTATTTCTCTTGTTCTTATTTAAGCTTTTATTAACCTATTCTCAGTTTTACTTGGACCTATGGTTGGTACCTTGGGTAGGTTGGTGTGATAGCAAGGTTCTTCAACTCTGATACTAAGTTTGCCACACCTCAATTTTTGATTAACCGAAGGTGTGACCAAACCGTTAATGAACTAGCTCAGTACAACACAGGTTCACGAAAAACCATACATACCGCAACCAACCACCAAATCCTAATCACATGACCATGAATCAGAGTACAATTATAATAGCGAAATTATTTAATTAAGTGAAACTGAATGTCTAATGATAAATTATTACTTCATATCCAAAGTTCCAACCCACCATTTCAAGACATACTGATAGATATTATCTC
The DNA here is from genome assembly GCA_028583415.1 of Protea cynaroides. Classification (NCBI taxonomy): domain Eukaryota; kingdom Viridiplantae; phylum Streptophyta; class Magnoliopsida; order Proteales; family Proteaceae; genus Protea; species Protea cynaroides. The sequence goes on from CM053274.1 coordinate 75,983,223, forward strand.
TTGTCAAATAACCCAATATAACAAACCCCGAAATCTAAAATATGAAATGAAAAACTAGACTAGGTTGATCTATGGAGATGGTGACGCCCATCTAGCCGTAAGCGCAATCATCACACTCGTATCGCTCGCCAAGTCCTTCCTCTCCAATCACTTGAGTCTCCAAGCAAGTTAGGTCTCCTGCAACAGGGTTTCCTACAATACCAACTAAAAAGGGAATACGATCATAAAGTGAGCTCCACAGTTTGAGCTCAGACAAGCAAGCAAACAATAATGCATGACAAGTAATTATAAGCAAGGTCTAATCAAATGTCTACCATGTGGTATGGTAAGGCCTGACCACACTCACCAAAGCTGACCATAACCTCCATGTACAGGATAGAATGGACACTTACTCAGCTTGCTCCAACAGTGCTAGTGAAGCCATGTGTCTCCCATTATGGATGGTGATACAGCAGAGGTCTGACCAGTGATTCTCCAATGAACACTGTCGACACCTCCCCCTCATCCCCCATCACATACGATAGTACCTAACCCCCTACTGGCCAGGGTCGCACATGTAAGAACCGTGTTCTAAAAACCTGGTCTAACCCATGGTTTTATATGGTGACAGGTATACCAATCATAACCGGACCGGAAGGCGAAGCCGGGTGACGAACCACTCAATTTTCAGGTATGAGAACATGTGAAAAACTGTAAAAATTACATATCGATCTGACTATACCGTTCTGAGTCAGTCAGACCGGTATGTGCAATCGGTATGTGTATACCAGTCTGACTATACCTGTCTGAGTCAGTCAGACCGGTATGTGCGACCGGTATGTTTAGTTTCGGCTGGAGACGGACTCTAGCGGGTCCCTCACTCCGAATTGAAATTTAGAAAGTTTTCAATCGTGGAAAACCTTCCTAAGAACGGTCTCCCACTATTAATAGAGGCTTGGACACTCCTTTGATCCTTCACAAAACCCTAGCCGTCTAAAGAGATCTGAGAAGGAGCAAGGAAGGAGGAGGCCGCTCAAGAAAGGGGTTTCCGTCGTAGGAGCAAGCCGCCAACCGACGAACACCGCCGGTAAGTGCTCAATCCTCTTAGTCATGATAGGATTTCGGATCGGAGCCGTGAAGCGGCGCAACGATCCAAAATCCTAGGACTTTGATTTAAAGCCTAGTTTTTCTTTTAGATCTGATCTGGTTTGATACGACGTTCTAGTCAAAATCAGAAGGCCATTAGAATACTTGGACCTTAGAATGGGTTAGGAGAAACCCTAGAAACCAAGACGAAGACCGACGAGGGAGGGAGATCCGAAATCGGGTTCTCGGATCCAAACCGCGGGACATATCGATTGGACACAAGGTCCTACGGTATATACCGCAGGCACATACCGGTCTCACAGTGAGACCGGTATGTACCGCAACCGATATATACCGGTGGCACCATACCGGTCTCACTCTACTGAGACCGGTATACTGAGACCGGTATGCCTTCCGAGCCTTGTTTGCTTGACCAAACATGGTTCTGACCAGCTGTGACCTTCATAAATGAATTCTAACCTTAATAAATGAATTCTAACTTAAAGGTATGACTATGTAGGACTTGTAGACAGCGTGAGTAGATCCTGTGACGTTGTACGAAATTGTTATCACATGACAGGTAAGGGATAAGACCCCAAACTCTAATTAATTAAATAACAGTAAACTTTTGTGATTAAATCTATGTGTAAATTGTATTGCTTGGTGTTTGTGCATATTAGCATGCCATGTCGTTGTTTCTTTTGCTATTATCTAATCATGCATTTCATATGCTAGGATGTTGGATGTTAGGCATGTGTATGTTTTTAGTTAGTGTGTGGAATGTGAAAGGGAGTGAGCCCTGGATATATTCACAACTAACACGTTTTTCGTATCGCCATCTACCTTAGCAGACTTGGTGCGAATAGGGTATCAGGGGGAGGACGTGGGATTGTGGTTCACCCTGCCTGCCAGACTCGAGCTGTCACACCCCAAATCCGCACTATTCAGAATGGTGTGATGAACCGCTAGCAAACCAACGGTTCAACCAGGATCTCAAGTAGGCTTTCCCCGCGTTATCTAAACTCCCACACATCCGTAATCATAATCAGGGTAAATATACAATAGTGGAAATCTTATAATAAAATGAACTGAGAATCTATTGTGATATAAATATTAAATAACAAATTATTCTGTATCAACTGGGATATAAATAATTATCAAATGCATGTCTTTATTAAATTCAAATAAAGAAACCTAAGAAAATATCTAATCGAATACACATGAGTTGCACTCGCAAGAGGAGTCATGTGTATCTACTTCAGCTTCAGCTTCCATTGCCGCCACATTCCCGTATGCTGGAGCATTCATGTATTCTTCAACTACATAACCTGCATCATCAACTAAAAATATTCGACGTCGAGGGGGTGAGCACACATCACGGCTCAGTGAGTAGACAAAACAATGCAACAATACATATGCATGCAATCAATTCATATCTTTGGTCTCGTTTATAGTTTGCAATGCGCAATAGAAAGGTTAGGTGGTCAAAGGTTAACGTTTATTGACCCCGCCTCTATACACAGGGTGTGAAAGTTCGCCCGAAGGTTAACGTTTATCGTCGGCCCCCTCCACCCTAATCATGACATTATACAACAAAGGTTAACGTTTATTGCTATATAATACCATACCAACACGTAAGCCCCTGTTAGCGAGGGCTTGCAAACTGGGCTCGCAACTAACCAATCCTAATGCCAAACAGTGTATCCAAGGCCTCACCCCAGCATCCCTCAGAATGTCCATAGAGATAGAGCTAAGGCCCCCCGATAGAGTTAGAGACTACAAGGACCGAGACCACCTCCCCTGATACCCTACGACATAATAGTTCTGCTAAAGTAATGGCGATACGACGATGTTAATGCACACGACTTGAGTTAGAGATAGAGTTAAAGTGCTGAGACCCGCCAAAGGTTAACGTTTATTGACGTCCTCATCACACCTCCCCTGATACTCGCTCGCATCAAGTACACCAACCACACACATACAATCACATGCATATTCCTATCATCATCATCATCATCATGTTATAAACAATAAAGTAAATATGCATGAACAAATAATAGAAATATTGGATGACATGTTGTATGCACATTACAAACATATTCGCATAGAATCAATCATGGCATTGGACTCAAGAAAATAGAAAATAGTTTTGTTATTAACCAATTAGTTTGGAGTTCTGATTCCTCACCTTAGCTTGCTAAAAGATACTTTTTCCAAGCTTTAAAATCACCTTTATAATGTTATTATATTGCTAGAAAACCTAACAAAGTCGATAAAATTTAATTAGAATTAATTCTGAATTTAAAAACCCTTCTGTCAACTGAGGGTTGGAGGTAGGGTCGGAGTCATGATCGACCCTGGGTGCGACCCTCCCCAAACTCTGAACTTCCCGAACACCGAGGGTCGATGGTCGGGATCACCTAGGGTCGGATGGTCATCGACCCTCGGTGCGACCCTCTGTGCACTTTGGTCCAGTTCCCCCTTTTTAATCCATTCTTCGTGCTTGGGATCCTATGGCTTGCTCCTACATTCCATTCTAACATTCATTCCATGGTCTAGAACCATGTATAATCCACCTAAATAGCTTTCATGTAATCCCCTCTATGGTTTCCCATGAAAACCTAACCATGGGTTGATGGTTTGGGTTTCTCCGAGATCACACTCTCATCAATATCTAACCTAAGGTCCGTAGGAAACTCATGGAATTAGTATCCATACCCGAGAAGAATAATCCTTCTCTGCAACTCTTCTCTTTTGGCTTAATTCTCTTCCTTGTTTCTCTTCTTCTTTTTTTCCTTCTCTTCTCTTTCTCCCAATTCAATTAGGGTTGTGAAAGGAGTGAAAGAGGCTTAGGGACGTCCTTTAAATAGAGTAAGAACATCCTAAAATAAGTCCCTTTGAGATTAGGAAAGAATCCCACTCAAAAATTAGGAAATTTCCTAATTTCAGTTTCGATAGAAACTGAGGGTCGATGGGAGGGTCGATGATCCCGTCGACCCTAGGATTCAAGATGTCCGACCCTCCCTTCAAATTTGAGGGTCTGACTTTCTGTTCTTGGGGGGTCCGACCCTCCTTGGCTGGGTATGCGACCCTCCCCTAAAATTAAGTGTTTTTGGGTCGATTTGATACCTGGGATCTCGATCTCCTTCACGCCCTTGGTCCATTTGACTCGACCATGATAGGTAAACCTGGTTCAAGGTGGTAAGACCGGGTTAGATTGACACGGGTCTTACACGAGCCCTATCTCTATGTCGTAGGGAGTCGTGCTGGGGTAAGGTCATAGATACTGTATTGACATATAGGACTGGTTAGAAACGGAACCCACTTGCAAGCCCTTGCCAATAGGGGTTTAGGTATTGATACGGTGTAGGGTATCAGGGGGAGGACGCGATAGTGTGGATTATTGCCTGACCGCCAGACTCTAGCTCTATCTATATCGGAGTAAGTGATGTGGGGCAACAACAGTAGTGTGGATTGTTGCCTGACTGTTGGGTGTGCTCACACTCTCGTGCATGGAGGTGCGATGGCCGCCAAACCTTACCATAGCACCTTGCAAGTTATACCTGACCCAAATTGTAATGTTATCTCATGCATATTGTATGTTGCATTGGTTTTGTACTTACTAAGCTAAGTTGTGAGCTCACCCGAATATATATATATATATTCTTCTTTTCAGATTTTGATGCAGGGTATAGTTGATGACTTCATGATCGCCCCGCGGACGGTACGATTCTTGCCGCCATTGACACTCGGGCGAGAAGGGACGAGCATGACGCATCATGCGAGTGCTCATTTTGTGTTTTCCTTTAGAGGAGATTTTATTTTAAACAATACATTGTAATATTTTTATTATTTAAGTTTGTGAATGATGGAATAATTTGGATAATTATTTAATTTACAATATAGAGCTCAGTTCATTTATCTATTAATTTTGCTGCTATTTATTATTCTCTGATTATGTTAGATTGCTTGGAATGATTGGTTGACATGGTCTATTGAGATCCTGGTGTGAACCGTGGTTTAGAACCGGTTCACTCACACTTCTGGTTCAGCCGGAATTGGGGTGTGACAGCACACGTGGGGTAATGTCACTAACCAATCCTACATGTCACCATATGCACTCCCATAATACCCTAGTAGGAATCCCAAACCGTCCGTCTACTCCCCCACCTAGATGCTATTAACCCGCTAGGATATGAGGCAATACATGTCAAGGCCTGGGTGGTGGGCTGGTTCAGTGGTCCTCGACCCTTTCCCAACCTCCCACTCAAGCATAAGTCATCACACAGTCACATAAATCATATAAATGCAAATGCATGCAATATATAGATGTTGGATGACATGTTATTCATCAAGAATGCATCATAGACAGGCAAGTGATTAAAAACACTCCAAAATAAAAGTCATGGTTCCACCCCTCACTAGAAGTTCTATTGATTAGATGATTTTGCGCCATGTGACTCGACCTCAACTACACACGTGTGACCTATTCATGTTATGTAAGGTCAATGGATTATTCATTATAGTTTACACATTGATCTTGGATTTTAAGGTGTGTCTGATTGCAGTCTTCGGTTGGAGACTGGGGCTAAAACCTCCCTCTAGATGGAGTAGGGTCCTCTTTGGCCCTGTCCGATTGCTGCTCCAGTTGCATAGTAGTGCGACCGGTACTACGACCGATCCATCACAGGGACCTTTTGGTGTTGTCTGGAAGCAGTGCCAGTTGCACATGGGTGCGACCAGACTTGCCCAGAGGGCTAGGTCTGATCCCAAGCCTGTCTGGTTGCACGAGATTTGCAATCGGACCTGCTTTCGAACTCCCACAATAGAAGTCCGTCAATTGATCTCTAGATTAGAGTCTTGCCGATAATTTGCCAAACTTACACTAATGCTCAATGTGGTCGGTTGCCGGTATCTTTCATAAACCTAGGGTTTATAGCCTCACTACTTCCGTATCTAGGTTCAAGGTCTATGTCGAGATGTCTTCAGGAAGGTTCTCTTTCCTTAGTTCGAACGTAGGCGTATCATTCCTCCATTAATGGAGGGCTAAGGTTTCACCTTGGTCGGTAGGTAATGTTTTCCCTTACCCACAGTAGCCACCCTACTGAAATCACAAATGAAAAGGTAAGAAACTTTATCGGAAATCTGTATGCTTCAAAGTACTAGGGCTGAGTGGTGCCAGAAGTTGCCAGAGATCCTTTTCTCTTGCTTCACCTTCTTCCTCTAATCCTTCCTTCTCTGAGAACGTGTCAGAATTCTTAAAGTGACTGCGTAGCTCCAAGAGAAGGAATAAAAGGGTATCAATTAGGGTGGAGTTCCCTCTCAAAGTGTGACTCTCCAAAAGGTGGGAGACTGTTTCTCTATGACAAGTGTCTATCCTAGAGAAAAAGAGAGGATCCCCTTCCCTAATACATAGAATAGGTGGTTAGAGGGGTTGGGGCCCACTAGGTTTGCCTATGGGTCTAGGGAATATTCCCAATCCCCAGTAAGCCATGAATTTGACAAGTATCGAGCCGTGCATAGGCTCCATAGCCTGTTCGGATGCAAGTCCGATCCCAAAAGACTGGGAGCCCTATGACCAGACAGGTTGCAACCGGACCTGCTCCGGTTGTCTCTGGTCTGATTTACGTCCTAAACCCTAGCTTACACACACCCAGTTCAAATAAGAACCTTCAACCGCCATCGCATTGGTTTCGTCTACAGTGAAAAACCCTGGGACGGGAGGAAAAACCAAGTAAGGTCGGGCTTTATGGGTGCGGGTTTTATAACCCCCCCTCCGAAAACTTTCGTCCCCAAAATTTCAACCCACTGTACCACTCAATAAAGTGGGGGGGGGGGTATTTTCATTTGCATTTTACAGGCACAACTTGGTTGTCGTCCTTTGACACTCTGAGGAGGGTAGATCAAACGTCAGACTCAAGCTAGTCATTTAGACCAATCACCTTGGCTACACCGAGGCAAATGATAGGAGGAGGGTAAATTGAACGTCAGACTTAAGATAGTCATTTGACCCAATCACCTCGGCAACACAAAGGCAAAAGATCCAAAGAGGGTAGATCGAATGTTGGACTTAAGACAATCATTTCGAACCAATCACCTTGGCTACACCAAGGCAAAGTGCCCGAAGAGGGTGGATTGAACATCGGACTAAAGACAATCATTCGGCCCAATCACCTCGGCTACACTTAAGCAAATGACCCAAGGAGGTTGGTTCGAACGTTGGACTCAAGATAGCCATTTGGCCCTATCACCTCGATTGCACGGATGCAAATGACACAAGGAGGGTATATCAAACGTCGGACTCAAGATAGTCATTCGACTCAATCACCTCGGCTACACCGGGGCAAATGGCCTGAGTACAGCTCCTCGGCAAGACCTCAGCCGAACCAAGACAATTTGCCCGAGCACAACGCCTCGAAACCTCCGAAGATCTCGAATAAACCAAGATGTTATGCCTGAGTACAATACTACCGCATCTCCAAAGACCTCAGATAAACCGAGATGATCTGCTGGAGGACAACGCCTCGGCACCTCCCAAGACCTCAAATAAACCGAGATGATTTTCCCAAGTACAATGCCTCGGCACCTCACACGACCTCAGAAGAACCAAGACGATCAGCCCAATTATTCACCGTGTCGTGATCCTAGATCTTGGTAGAATTGAGATAATTTGCCCGAGAAATCATCTTCGCAAAGCACCCGAACTTGATAGAATTGAGCGTATTTGCCTGATTGGTCCCGCTTGGCGCAACCCAAGACCTCAGGCTAACCTAGACGACCTGCCCAAGTATAACATCTTGATAATGCCCAAGACCTCGGTAACCTCAAGAGCCGCAAACTATGGCTGCGAGCTAAGGCCGTGCAAAACGGCCAAGGTTCTGATATAGCACTTGACATGAGCATCACGCCAGTAACCCCCATAACATAAATTTTTTACCTAAAAGATTTAAGGAGGGTAGAAGGTGCCAACAAGACAATTTTTTTTTTCTGTTTACTTATTCAATTGAATCTTGCAGATCTAAAAGAGCAAGGAATCAAATGTTGGGACAAATACTAGACACCTATTAGAATGGCGACATCTGGGCATCATCAAAAGTACCTCTGCGGATTCCAATGGCAAAATCGTCACTTTACCTAAAAACCACTCCAAAGGGACACCTCCATCATTATTAGTTTAAGTCTAGGGTAGAAATGTCCATCGAAATATGATATTTTACTCCAAAGGCACGTGGGCCCCAGTGATCATTATTCCTTATAAACAGGTCTGAAATTCAATCAAACCGTTGTCGTATTTACCCAAAAAAAAACAGGTCTGAAATTCAAGGTTTTGTCAATTCACATTTATTATTTTTGACTGTTTCACCTTTTCATTCTGACACCTCGGATTTAAATCTCTCTTTTACCCCATTCCACTTATCTACCTAGTCGGCCATCCAACATCGTTTATTTGTTCGATAGATTCCTGACTTAAGCTGTCTTTGGTATCATTTTTGTTTTTTAGGTATTTGGTATAATTTTTTGGTGCTATTTATGTAAAAAAAAAATTAATAAGATCAAAATCAAAAAGAGATTGAGGCCTATATTTTATTTTAGGTCAAAAACTGTTTTTGCTTGTTTTTTTCACAACTAAAATGACCACGTGGGTCTTTTGTTTCCAACAGCTCTAAAAGTGAGGGTAAACGTAAAACCTCATTATAATATAACCACTCCTTCCCGATACAAAGATTTCTCCGCAACCTCCCATCTTCAAAGAAGTGAAGCGAAGCTCCCATCGTAAAAATGACAGTGATTGTCGGAAAAAAAATGACGACGAGAGTGTCATTAGGAAGATTGCCAACATGGAAGGAGGGAGAGGAGGAAAAGGGCGGAGAGTAACTTCAAGCTTCCAAAGCACCGACGACAACGAGGTCTTGAAGGCTTTCTAGAGATCAAACCAGAGTTCAAAAGGTTTGATTTCAGACTACTATATAGAGGATAGGAACCAGAACAATAATCTGAAATTAGGTTTTGAAAACTTAAAAACCACATCCGAAATTTGAAGTAGGACTCTTGAAATCAACTAGAACATTAGGATTTTGAAAACAGAATTTCAATAGAGAGTTTCAGTTTAGTCCATTGATGTTTTAACTGAAATTAGATTCATATTACCAAATAAAAAAACAGAGAATCTAAAGAGCTGGAAATTGAAATATGATTTCAGGAATTCGATGGGTAAAACTCATAAACATAACTAGAACTGAACTTGAACCTAGGGTTAAGAACAAGAATTGAAAAACAAAGAAAAGAATCTAACCTTTTGAACTCTTTATGCCCAAACACTCAGAATTCTACATCTGAACCGAAAAGACTGAAATCTCTCTGTGTTTGCTCCTTGAAAGCGCAAGCAGTTCAAAGAATGAGAGATATGCTTTTGAGATTTATTCTTAGGTTTTGGAGACAGATGCAGAGGGAAGAGAAATGCATAAAGAAAGAGCGAGGGATGGTGACGATCTTCGGTCGTTCTCGAGGCCCTGGGATTGCGAGGTTTCATCTTGCTGGAGCTTCGCAGAGGCTAAGATCTTTATCGTTGAAGAAGCCGCCCGAGCCCCTTCGACGGGCCGTTGCCGATTGTCTATCCTCTTCGTCTTCTTACCATGTGAACCTTACCCTTGTTGCTTCCAAGGCTGGCAGAGTGCTTCGGGTTCGTAATTCCACCCCCTCTTCGCTTGATTTATCTCCAATGTGATCAAAACATATTTTTGACATAGTATATGTAACAATAGATGTGTTATGTGTTATTTGATTCAACTTTCATTTGTTCTTTATTTTGACAGAGTGTTCTTCCTTGCTTTGTGTGACTGACTGTCTTATAGTTTGTTGACTGAACAAGATGCACCACATAGTTAGCAAATTCGCAAATTATATGCGTATAATACACGTTTCGTATTTTATGCCAAACTTTATTTTACCGATTATTCGTTAAAAATATGTTTCAAATAAATGAAGCATATTATACATGCAGCATTATTTATTAAAAAAAAACGAAAAGACCAAACATAGCCCTCAATTTAGAATTGTTTGAAACCCCAAAAGAAAGTTTCTTCCCCAAATCCAGAAAACATAGCCCCAAATCCTCCTTTCCCACTCACGACCATCGAAGATCAATGGAATCCAACGGGTCCTACTCCTTCATCTTCCCCAAATTAAGCAACAGTGGGGATTTGGGGAACTGTATCTTCCCCAAATCTGAAAGCATCTTCTTCATCTTCTTCTGCATATTCCTCATCTCTTTAAGTGTGGTGAACTGCGAGTAGGTAATGTTCCACTATCAATTGAGTTTGGTCTTCTGCATTCCGGCGAGGTGCTGACCAAAGAACAAAACTTGGAGAAGACTTTCTTTCTTCAAAAAACTTCTCTGTTTTTAGGTAGTTCACCTTATAGACTTCTTTTTTTTCATATGTTTTTCATAATGAATCTAGATAAACTATTCTTAGTCTTTTATATCAAAAGTAAAGGACCATCCACATGTGTGGATGAGAACAATCTTGGAGAATTGGAGAAGACTCTAGAAATCTTTCTCCTCTTTTCTTGATATCATATTGAATACCATAGCCCTTAAACTATAGTATCAATTTTCATTAGTACTGGACTCAATATTGGTTTATTTGAAATGGGTTTTGCCTCTCTGATCTAATGTTATCTTCAACAGGACTGTAGGATGACATGGTGTGAATTAGAGGATTTTTTTTTATATATATTTTTTAATGGAAGAATTAGAAGATTGGTTTGATGAATTGTTGGATAAATAATTAAGCAAATTCTGATCTGATATCCACTTTTTTTTTTTTTTTAATACTTCTGATATCGAGTATGTTGATGGAACTACGAACCTCTACAAACCAACATGGTATCTATTCATGATGACTGTTTTTATTTGTTGAATGCTATAGATGTTTATTGCATAGTGAATATATACCCATATTTTTAGGTCCTGATTTTTCTACATATTACCGTATTAAACTCGTATTAAATACGTACCATATTAATGTTGTACACGTTTTTTTTTAAATGGATTATTGATTCATGTATCAAAGTCCAGCTCCGTTTAATACCTATACGTATTTGTATCCGACTTTTTGCCATATCCGAACTTATTAACTATGATGCACCAAGAGAAGAGTTATAAAAATTATTTTTAGACACAAGCATGCCAAATCTATTTCTTATTCTACAATCTATTTTAATTGTAGTTACTAAACGACATTTTATTTTTATCATAAATGATTTTCAAAAATGATTTTTGATAAATAGACAAAAACGAAAAACAAAAATGATAACAAAAAGATCCTAAAGCATCGGAGTGATCCCAAGGCCACAAGTCTGACCTCCCTTGCCCTGTCTTGTCGTTTGCAAATCTACTCGGCATCAATGGACCTTGATGTAAAATTTAAATGACTAAGATAGATAAAGATAAACCATAAACTAGTCATGGTTTAATAATTATTTTTGTTAACCAAAAAAGAAAAAAAGACATCTAAAGTTGTTTCATAATTACTTTTGTGTTATGTTAATTTTTTTTTTCTTTTATTGTTATTTTTTGAGAGAATTATAGGTACCTCCCATGTGGTATGTCCTTAAATCAGGTACATCCTGAGCCTTTTAAACAATTTCAATTGTACTATATTTTTGGATGGTGTTAAACTTTACATCAAATGAACAAAAATACCCACGAAAAATTTAAAGGTAAATATCATTTTCAAAATGAAATTACTTTCTAACCGTTAGTTTTCACTTAACACCTCCCATTTACACAAAAGACACACGATTCTTAAACTCTCTCTCCCCCACGAGCTTCACAGAATACAAATTCGATTTGATGGGTTGTTTTCTTCTAAGAAGTTAGATTTTGGTTTGATCTTTTTTTTTTTTTCTTTTTAACTCGTATGGAGCTTTATAATTTCTTTTCACCATTGCCACGAAGCTGAAGGATTGACCAAAGAACAGAGAAAGTAAAACTTTACATAAGATGGAGATCATCTTCAACATTTTCTTTCATTGATATATGGGTGACAGTACAAGAAAAATGAATACTTTTTTTCTTGAAAAGCAATGAGAAAAATAATAAATTGATCAATCATTAAATATGATAATAATAGTTGATTATAGTAAAAACCAAATCGTTTATCTTATATTAAAAAAGGGTTTTCTGTTCTGAATGTCTTCTACACATTGATACCTTATTATTAATACTTTTTTAATTAATTGAAAAAATGGCAATGTGCTTTAATGGGTAAATTAATCAACATTAACCATTGCTCCTCCCAAGTTCCTTCAAACAAACGCACAAAACCCTTCTACCAGAAAAAAGTAAAGAAAAATACACAAAACCTTAAATCAATAGTGGGGGCATATGGGCCATCTTGTTGCAGTAGCGATGATAAGGAACGGCGAAGCAGGTGTTGTGCTTGAATGATTTGTTTCTTTCCTTCTTCAAAGGCATGTCGTATTGCAATAGTGACGGAAACAAGAAGGATGGATTCCTTCCTTCCTTCTTTAATGGCAGGGTCGTGTTTAAACAATGGCGGATACAAAAAGAATGGGTTGTGTTTCAACTTTAGATAATATTTAGGGGTGAGGGGGTAAAATGGTTCTTTAATTTAAGCAGAGGGTATTTTATATATTAAAATTCTAATTTTTAATTTTTGCTGTCAGTTAACCAAAATTCATAATGAGATTTTTTGAAATTTATTTTGAATTAAAGGGGTGTCTCAAAATTGTGAAAAATTTGGCATTTAATTGATTTAAGAGAGGGTACTTTATATATTAGAATTCTAATTTTTTATTTTTGCTATCAGTTAATCGAAATTCAAAATGAGATTTTTTGAAATTTATTTTGAATTAAGGGGGTGTCTCAAAATTGTGAAAAAATTGGCATTTAATTGATTTAAGGGCAAACTAGAAGGTACCTATAATTTACTCTTATTTTTTTAATATCCAAACATTATCTCAACGAAAGGGAGTGGAATCCATTGGGAAGGAGACTAATTTGAAAGGGGGTATCCAACTTTTTGTCATATCCGAACTTACTAACTAAGATGCAACAAGAGGAAAGTTATAAAAATTATTTTTAGACACAAGCATGCCAAATCTATTTCTTATTCTACAATCTATTTTTAATTATAGTTACTAAACAACATTTTATTTTTATCAAAAATTATTTTCAAAAATGATTTTTGATAAATAGACAAAAACCAAAAATAAAAAATGATACAAAAAAAACCCTTAAGCATTGGAGTGATCCCAAGGCCACAAGCCTGACCTCCCTTGCCATGTTTTGTCGTTTGCAAATCTACTCGGCATCGATGGACCTTTGTGTGAAATCTAAACGACTAAGATAGATAAAGATAAACCATAAAGTAATCATGGTTTAATAATTATCTTTTATCACAAAAAAAAAAAAGTAGACATCTAAAGTTGTTTCATAATTACTTTTGTGTTATGTTATTTTTTTTCTTTTATTGTTATTTTTTAGATAATTATATGTACCTCCCATTAAATCAGGTACATTTCGAGTTTTTTAAACAATTTCAATTGTACCATATTTTTGGATAGTGTTAAACTTTACATCAAATGAACAAAAATACCCACAAACAATTTAAAGGTAAAATATCACTTTCAAAATGAAATAACTTTCTAACCCTTAGGCTGTGTTTGGTATCATTTTTGTTTTTGATTTTTGCCTATTTATCAAAAATCATTTTTAAAAACCATTTTGATAAAAAATAAAATGTTGTTTGGTAACACTAAGCATCTTTAACTGAAAAATAGTAAATTTGTTTGGTATGTTTATGTGTGAAATAATTTTTACTCTTTTTCTTCCTCATGGGATCTCTCCTCCCATCTTTACTAGAAAAAGCTTAGCACCATGACTGCAAATAAGTATTTTGGGAAGCACCTGAAGAAGAAGTTCGACAATGAGATCCGGAATGACTATTGGGGTTATTGATATTGCCCCTGCTGATTCTGCCAAGCAGATCTGCCTTGGTTGTAGAGACTGCAAACATCCATTTTCATTTTCTATCTTCCCATGTTTTTTTCTCTGAAAATCCTTTCTTTTTATTTCTTCGGGGTAAGTGACATTAGAGCAGTTTCATACTGGCCAGAATCCATTTGGTATCATGTTTCAGATTTGGTTTCTGGCCAGAACCCAATAACATATTCAGATTTGGATTCTGGCCAGATCTAATTACCATTTCAAGCCAATACACTACAAATGCTTGATGAAAGAAACAAAGAAATGGCGATGTTGGAAGGAGGGATGGGGGTATGACCAAATGGGAGATGGATGGAGGAGGAAGGGTTTCAGAAATTAAAAAAAAAAAAACGAAAAGAGAGTGAGAAGCTTTTAGGGAAGAAAAGGGATTTTTGGAAGAAAAATCTATAACCGGTTGTCACTCACCTAGAACGCAGAAGAAGCAAAGAAGAAAGTAGCAGAGTTTTTCTTCTTCCTCAATCAATCCGGTGGGTTTTCTTCAAGTTATTCTGATCATCAAATAGTCTCCGACGAGATCTCTAGATATAATTACATATCCCGGTGCGCATGAGACTTGGATGCATTCGATTTCCTCAGTGCAACATGAAAGCTTTCCGTGTTCCTTATAATCTCCGCTTGTTGTGAGATTTTGATATGTTATAAAAGCATTTTACATTTTTACCCCCTGTTTTAGAGCCATTGGAGACAAAATGACCATGTGCAACTTAAAGTTGCGCAAATCACCTTAAAAATGATTTTTGGTCAAAAATCAAAAAGAGGTTGAGACCTCTTTTTGATTTTAGCCTTGTTTTGATTTTTGTTCTTCATAAATAGTACTAAAAAATTATACCAAATACTCATAAAAACAAAAATTTAAACAAAAATCAAAAACAAAAATGATACCAAACACAGTCTTAGTTTTCACTTAACACCTCCCATTTACACAAAAGACACACGATTCTTAAACTCTCTCTCCACCATGAGCTTCACATAACACATATTCGATTTGATGGGTTGTTTTCTTTTAGAAATTCGATTTTGGTTTGATCTTTTTTTTGTTCTCATTTTAACTCTTATGGAGCTCTATAATTTCTTTTCACCGTTTCCATGAAGCTGAAGGATTGACCAAAGAATAGAGAAGGTAAAACTTTATAGAAGATGGAGATCATCTTCAACATTTTATTTCATTGATATATGGGTGACAGTACAAGAAAAAGGAATTCTTTTTTCTTGAAAAGCAATGGGAAAAAGAATAAATTGATCAGTCATTAAATATGATAATAATAATTGATTATAGTAAAAATCGGATCGTTTATCATATATTAAAAAAGGGTTTTCTGTTCTGAATGTCTTCTCCACATTGATACCCTATTATTAATACTTTTTGAATTAATTGAAAAAATGGCAATGTGCTTTAATGGGTAAATTAATTAACATTAACCGTTGCTCCTCCCAAGTTCCTTCAAACAAACGCACAAAACCCTTCTACTAGAAAAAAGAAAAGAAAAATGCACAAAATCTTAAATCAATAGTGGGGGAATATGGGCCATTGTGTTGCAGTAGCGATGATAAGGAATGACAAAACATGTGTTGTGCTTGAATGATTTGATTATTTCCTTCTTCAAAGGCAGGGGATGGATTCCTTCCTTCCTTCTTCAATGGCAGGGTCGTGTTTGAACAATGGCAGATACAAAAAGAATGAATTATGTTTCAACAATATTTAAATAATATTTAAGGGTGAGGGGGTAAAATGGTTCTTTAACTTAAGCGGAGGGTATTTTATATATTAAAATTCTAATTTGTAATTTTTAATGTCAGTTAATCGAAATTGAGAATGAGATTTTTTTAAATTTATTTTGAATTAAGGGGGTGTTTCAAAATTGTAAAAAATTTGACATTTAATTGATTTAAGAGAGGATATTTTATATATTAAAATTCTAATTTTTAATTTTTGCTGTCAGTTAACCGAAATTCAGAATGAAATTTTTTGAAATTTATTTTGAATTAAGGGGTGCCACAAAAATTGTGAAAAATTTGGCATTTAATTGATTTAAGGGCAAACTAGAAGGTACCAATCATTTGCTCTTATTTTTTTAATATCCAAACATTACCTAAACGAAAGGGGGTGGAATCCATTGTGAAGGAGACTGATTTCTAGGGTTTTTTTTTTTCGTTCTCTCAAGGTCTAGTTTTGAAATCCTTCCATCGCAAGGACTCGTAAAGAAATCTCTCGGAGAATAAGTAGAGGTCTGTGAAAATCTTTGTTTTTCTTCGTTTTCTTTCTCTCCTTCCCTTTCTTTTATTTTTTAATTTTTGTTTGTTAGGATCGGTTAATTTTTTGTTTGTTAGGATCGGTTAATTTTTTGTTTGTTCGAATTGAATCTCGAAAGAAAGATATAGTTGGATCACGTGACGATTTCAAAGTCTTCTGCTTTGAGATTTCTTGCTCCTCTCGTTTTTGAGCATCTAAAGCGGTTTTGGTATAGGGATTTTGAGAAATGGAGCAGAGATTGAAGCAGCGGCAGCAAGCCCTGATGCAGCAATCGTTGCTTCAGCAGCAGCAGCAGCTATATCACCCAGGTGTACTCGCCGCTGCTATGTCACAGGTTCGGTCTTTAGCTCTCTTTGTTTTTTCTTGTTACAACCCATTTTGCTGTCTAGATCCCGTAGTTGAGTCTGCTACTCTGGTTCGTTTATGGAGACCGGAGTTTGTATTTGCTTGTGGTTTGTGTGTGTCTTATATAGAGTTCTCGATGCTTCAGTTTGTTAGCTCTTGGTCGATTATTCAGATTACTTTGCCCCGAATGTTATTTCTCTTGCTGTAAACAGAAGGGAATAGAACGAAATACCCAAGCTCCCCACATCGGAGCTGCAGTGACGTTGGTTTTATTTGCCAATGTTCTGTGTATTTGCATGCTTGTTGGAAATGTTCATCTGATAAATCCAAACTACTATCAAAGTAGTCTACTGTGCGTTTCAGCTTATGACACCTAATATCAAATGACTGTTTGTGTTTCTCATGTAAGATCTACGGTCAAGTTTTCTTTATAATAGTATTTAATTTTGGGCAATTGAAAAGGGTATGCAGTGGTATGCAACTACATGATGGGCGTCTTGTTAAATGTTTGGTTAGATGGATTAATGATTAATGTATCTAATACTACTTTGTTTTGTCCCTTTTTGGTTTTTGGATTGTTTCTCATTTTGGGTTGGATTTATATTGCCATATCTTCTTATGGCATTGTGAAATTGGTCTAGTTTTTCCTGCCTGGTGTTGCATTAGAAATTTATTTAATTTTGCATTGAGCTGCTGCAGCTCATATTTTTCTCCTGTTTTGTAGGGCATGGGATCCTAGAATCTTTTATTATTCATAGGACCTACATTCTGTTTTTGAATATTTGTTTGGACTTTATAGGACATCCTCTTTAGGTTTTTTAGGATTATTTCCTTTTGTTTTCTTCTTTTTTACTTTTATATTTTGCAGATGGAGCCGGTTCCAAGTGGAAATCTCCCTCCTGGGTTTGATTCATCTTCATGCCGCAGTGTGTGAGTGCTATGGAACATTTTCCTTTTTTTTGGGGGGTGGGGGGAGGCACTTTTCTGGTTTTTCGTTTAACTTCTTGTCTTTATATGCTTTTGGGCCGTGGATTGTGAGCAGGTTGTTTCAAGAGATTGCTTGAGAGAACTTACACAGTCATTTCTTTCTGCTAAGACTTCCTGACTGAAATGGGTTACCCTGTTTTCTAGGATACATGTTTCCTTACCATTTATTGTGTGGCTTTTTAAGCCATGATTAATTAACATGTAGTTTGGAAGTTTTAAATCATATGGCATATCTTTGATTTTCTCAGCTATTTTGTTGACATTTTCTGTGTTTTATCTGCTTATTAGTTCTGACCGCTTTTGCTTTTCAGGTATGTAGGGAATATCCATGTTAATGTCACGGAGAGTCTTCTAGCTGAGGTTTTCAGTAGTACTGGTCCACTTGAAGGATGCAAGCTCATTAGAAAAGAGAAGGTTTGATTCACTGATTACTGAAACCTATAGTTTTTGTTTTAGTTTGCTCATTATATACTTCTATTAAGTCTCATGAAATAATAAAGCAGTCATTTAAGAGTTATAGCATAAAGATTTGGATTAGTATTGGTAATATTTTAAACACAATTAGTTTGGTACTTTGATTTGTGTGTTGCTGAAGTGGATGCCCTAAAATGTTAGTACTCCAGTATTCTTAGGCCCAAATAACTACAAGGCTTCTTTGACTTCCTTCCATCAAGTAAACCTAGTACGTAAAAGATTCTGCTGAACCTTTATTTTTTAAATCTGGTAGTATTACTAACAGAATTTTGAACAGGCACCGAACTTGGGTTTTATCGGATCCTTTGATTTATTGAGTGCTATTTTGACATTAACCCATCTTAGTGGTCAGATTGCATAGAGAGCTCCAATTTTTGAAGTTCTTACAACTTCCTAATTTTCTTCAACCATATTAAGAAAACCATAAAGACCTGATTCTGAAAATGGTAAATATGTTAGGAAGACGGGGAACATCCAGTTTTCTTCATACACCTGAGATGTCGGAAATGATCACTTGGTGGAATTTAATTTTTCAAGTAGGCAATTATGTTATTGGGCTGGCGTAGGTCAATCAACAATTGTCGTGTTTGGATTAAAGGTTGGGTGGCTGGTGAGCATGTACAGGACTGAAGGATGAGCGTACGGGTCATAGTGGTGATTAAAACAATGAATTTGAAACTGAGAATGACGGTTTCTAGTGCCAACACTCAGAAAAAGGGACCCCAAAGCATTTTTCCTTGCTAAAAGAAAAGGATGAAGGTGTAATCCTTCTCTTCATTTCTATTCACAGTTGTCGGAGGATGGAGATAGAGTGTGTAGCTTCTGGGACAGAGCCTGCCTCTTGGATTTGAAGTGAGGATGAAAGTTGGACTGTTACCGCAGGTGGCATACCTCCAATAAACCGATGATGCAATTTTGTTCAGTGAGGTTAGATAGACTTACTTATCTCAGGATATCTTCGGTGTTTTGAGAGAATCATTTGGTTGAAGATAAACTTAGATTAGTCGACAGTAGCTTGAACAAAGATAGGAGATTGGGCATTGGCTCCTTTTGCTTCTGTTTTAGGATGCCCCGTAGAAGTATGGCTTGTCAGCCATCTTTGGACTTAACTTTGGAGATTTATGAGGTCTTGTGTCCTTCAAAGATCCAGTTATTGAGAACATTACAAATGCTTGCCTTTCGGAAGTGGAAGAACATGTCTCCTGCTGGGAGAGTGATTTCAATTAAATCCACCTTGATCTCACCATGTATTTCTTCTCAATATTTAAGATTGCAAAGTACGTGGTTGCGGACAGTGAAAAGATTGTGTTGAACTCCCTAATGGGACTTGATCTGAGGAAAACTCATCAGCTGGAAAATTTTGGTTTGTTTGTCCGCAGAGCCTTGGGTGCTAGGAACAGGTAACATTTTCCAGTTGAACACTTCTACCCTTGAAATGGGTGTGTAGATTTCCAAGTGAGCAGCAATCTTTGTGGTCCTTCGATTTGATCAAGGTATGGGCTGCTCGGTGATGGTGTAAATACTACACTACTGAGGGAATTGGAAACTTGGCAGAACATTGAGAGAATTTTTCCAGCCATTAAGGGACAGTATAGAGTCAATGTTGGTAATGGAAAATAATTATGATTTTGAAGCCTTTGGTTAGAGGAGTTCATTGGGTGAGAACTTTCCTAGAATGGAAGACCTTTTATTTGTATTACATCAATTGCTTCATGTGTCAAGATGATTTCATTTTGTGTGCGCTGGAACTACAGTTTGAAGAATAGTTTTGGAGGGCTTTGTTATGGAACATTAAGGCTAGAGTAAGTCCAGTGTATTTTGTGTGCATATGGATGGGAGAGTGTGCACTGACAACTTTGTGTGCTCCTCAAATTTTGTGGATGATATGAAGAATAGGGAAAAAAGATGTCAACATAATCTTTTTAAATTGAATTTTGTGTTCATAAGCATAGACAGCTGTATCTATATTTTTGCTCTGATGTAACTAGTCAGAGGCATGTGCCTGGCATTTGAATTCAAATGGCTGATTTGGTATTTTTTTGTGGAAATTATGTTCTTTTCACATGAAGTAAAGAAGTGGAAATGTTAGGTATTGTACTTTAAATTAAGGATATTATAATATATAGTATAAGAGAAAAAAAAAAGGATCTAAAATGTCGTTGTAGGTGCTCCACATAAGCATGTTCATTTAATGGGTTGGTGGGGTAGTAAAGGGAAAAAAAGAGGAACTTAGAATTAGGAAAGCTTATTTCTTTTACAATGTTAATAGATATACAAGAAAAAAAGAGGGCCTTCAAAGGTTGAGAGGGTTAGAAAAAGAAAGCAAAAAAAGAAAAAGAAAAAGAAAGAAAGAATGTAAAACCAGGAATTTGTTAATAGAAAAAAAGAAAAGAAAAAAAAGAAGGGTTAATAGACAACATGAGCATGGGTGATGGGTCATGGTAGTAGATTTCATGGGTAGAATAGACCTTATAAAAAGTAGAAACATAGAAACCAAGGTTTTTAAGTTGACAAGGCTTGTGTTTGGACTCTGGACGCCTTGTCGCCTACTCGTTTCCTACACGACGCCTTAGCGACCTAGCTGTTTGAGGCATTTGGGTTTTATAGTTTAAGACATATGTGTAAATAAACAAGTTCTTATAAAGCTGGGCTTTATAGTTTTTAGATGTGTATGTAAATAAACAAATTCTTATAAGCTAACTAAAGACATTGTTGGATGGTTGCATGTGAGTCATCTGTTTGTAAAATAAGAAGAAGAACACTAAGAGGCTCTGCTGAAGTTAGAAAAGAAGTGGATTTGCAGAGGTGGCGGTAACAGTGGGACTGACAGGTAGGTTTCTTTTCTTCTTCTTCTTCTTTTTTCCTGCAACAGTTGCTGCTGCTGCTGCTGCCTTCTTTTTTTGCAACCCATAGTGGCTGCTGCTGCACTGCAACTGACAGTTGTTGCAAATTCTTCTTCTTCTCGTCCTTCTTGTGATGCTATTTTGTCTTCTTCTTCTCTGCAAAAGATGAAACAAAGAACGGAAAAAAAGGTGCAAAACAGAAGATGCAGAAGAAGAAAGGTAAAAAAAAAAGAAGCAAAAAAGAGAAGAAGAAGAAGAAAAAAAAAAGGGAAAATAGAGAAGTGAAGAAGAAAGATGAAGAAACTTACTTGGGAATGCTGGGTCGTGATTGCAATCAGTTGCCAGAGTTGCTGGGAGTAGCTACGGTCTGGAGTTTTGTTTAAGAAACTCATTTTTATCCTCTTCTCTTTTTCTTTTTCTTTTTTTTGGGGGAAATTTACTCAGCCCTCCCTTGTGTTTAGGCTTTATTACAATCTGTTCATCTCCGTTCTAAAAACTTACTATAACCTCCCCTGAAGCTAGCCGGTGTTAAAGGTGGAAGTGAAATAACAATTTTACCCATATTCAATACAGTTCATTCCTTTTCATTCATATAAAATGTGCTCTCTTGTTTCGTAATCTCACTTTTACCTTTCACTTGCTAGCAAGTGTGCCCGATCATCTTCCAGTAGCAAGATGAGGTGCGAGATCCACCTCTCCCAGGTATTTCATGATTTGAAAATTTAAAATTCCACTTGCTCACACCAATGGGGGAAGTGCATGGTCAACATCCAAGAACAGTAGGAGCGGCTCCCTCGGATACACTTGATCTGAAAATGCCACTATGTTTACCCTTCTTCTGGTGATTTATACACTGGAGAAGTGCACGGTAAACTTCCAAGAGCAGCAGCAGGAGATGCAATGTACGGTGTGGCCATCCTAACAGGCAACGCTCTATTCTTGCTGGAGTTCTGCCACATCGTTTCTCAAACCCGCCAGACCTCGTCCCGGAGCCCGTCTCCTTTGGGTGGTGGTCGAGATTGCATGTGCTGTTGGTCCACCAGAATGGCAGTAGGTCAATTTTTAGATCTGAAAGGTGAAGACACCGTAGTCAAAGGCGTCCATGAGAAGAAGTTCTAGATATGGCTGAGTGTTTTGCCATGTGCGGAGCGTTTCAGGGCGGGGCCGCATACGATGAGATTGAAAGGTTGAGAAGAAGGTTTCTCCGTGTCCCACCATGCCACCTTTTCCTGTCCCACCCTCATTAGCGGGCTCGACTCACTGTGCGTCGACGACAACACATGTCCGTCCTTAACTTCCTCAATTGAAACCGTTGTCGAAACTCAGTCAAGTGGATGTTCAAGATAAACAATTGGAAAATGCTGAAGAAGAACCTTGTAAGAAACCGTAGGCTCATGAAGATTTTTAAGCAGAAAAGTTCTCCAAGGAGCGTTCATCTGGTGGTTAAGCTCCCAAGGAAGGCAATAGGAGATCAATGGATGGTGTTGATGTGGAGATGGGAAGCAGTGTTGGGATCATGGTTCAATCAAGGCGATTTCTAGAATCCGTATCTAGGGTATGTTGAGACATTGGATCAAAGTCTTTTGGTTTCTATTGGCATTGCAAAATGTGTTGAAATAGAGCCCTAAGATATTGCTTTAGATGGTAACACTTTGGGTGCATCAACAAATGCCACTATTTCATCTAATAACTCCCTTGACAATGAAATGGATGGCAAAGGTGCCACACCTTCTGCTGGTGCATCATTGTGGGGGCGAAAGCAATCTTCTATTCTCCTCAACGCAACTTTGCGTCTCCTTTGGTGGCACCGGTGGTAGCAGACTCCTCTCTTACCCGGTGGTCCACCATTCTTGTGCGCCAAGTAGCCAAAAAATAGAGGAAGTCTGAACAGAGAGAAATAGGGAATGAAGAAGTCGGAGAAATAAGAAAGAAAAGGTAAGGAATAAAAGATATAGAATTAAAAGAAAATCTGATTGTTGATGAGTTGCAAAGCCGCCTTCTTCGCCGGGATGAGTTATAGAGCGTAGGGTAATGGCAAAAAAATAACTTCACTCTTTAATTAAGGGTAGTTTTGGAATTTAAAAACTATAGTAGCAGTTATGTCACACTTTAACGGCGGAGAACTAATGGGTTGGAGCTGAGTGTAACAACTTGTAAACTAAAGGGGAGGTTCGAGTCATTTTTCTGAAATGAGGGGTATTTCTTGTATTAAAGCCTAAACAGAGGGGAGGTCTGAGTAAATTTCCCTTTATTAATTCTTGTGTTGCTGTGTATGGAAACAGTGTACACAGAAATAAAAACATTAAAAATAGAATATAAAATAAATTATATAAAAACGTCCCTAATCACTTAGATGGCCAAATGTGTTGGACATAAAATCACGTCTTGATGCCTAGACGCCGCCACAATAACACTAGTAGAAACATGCAAACTCCTTTTATAATAAGTTCAGAAATATTCAAAACTAATTGTTAGTAATGGGGATCTGTGAGAAATTCCATGTAAAGGGAAGGGCAATTTTGGCCAATTAATTACATAGGGTCATAAAGAGGAGAGAAATCTGGTTATAAAGTGTTCACTTGAGCAAGGTTGTTTCAGTTGATGTGAGGGGCAGAAAAGGGAAAAGAAAATGTATGAATGTTGAAACATGGCAAACTCCTTAAAGCAATGGCATTTTGGTAAATATCAATTCCAAACACAACAAGATGATTGGTTGATATAAAAAATAGTATTTTCTTTTGCATTTATTAAAAAGAATATATTTATTAATAATAGGGATGTGTGAGCAATAACATGTAGGGAAGGGCAAGTTCGTCCAACTAGTTATATAAGGGTAATAAAGAAGAGAAACATGCATATGAGTCTATATGAGCAAGGTCATCTAATAGATTTGAGGGGTTAAAAAAGGGAAAAGAAAATGAAACATATATGCAAAAGCTTTTTCCCTCACAGTCATTTAGGAAAGAATCTCCTGAGTGGGCACATTTAGTTTTACCACGTGGAAGAGTGATATGGTCAATCTGACTGTAAGATTTCTAGGTAATGGTTTGAACAGGCCATGTGTCAAATTTCAGCTTTAAATTCATTCATTTACCCTACAATCTAATGCCATACCCTTTTGTGTATGTCCATGCACGCGTATTGGTACACCAATCACTACTGGATCTCTCTTTATTTTTTAATCCTCTTTTTTGCCAAATGATACTCTGTTTGGGATGAAACTTAATGTGTAAGTAGGGGACCTTGGGGTCTACCAGTTCACAAAATTTCAGTCCATTATGACATACCACATGCAAGATTAAAAATCCTGGATTTTGGTGGCTGCCAAAACCAAAATTTTGACAGAAATGACCAAAATATGACCGAAAACATAAAGAACCATATTAAGGTCTGAAACTTCATGGGAACTTCATTTTATCCTCTATAAACATATGTGAACCTTTATATTGCAAGAATATAAATCCACAAAATGGTAGTTTGGCTTTAAACCCTAGTTTGGAAGTATACGCCAGACTCTACGGTATATCTTGCGTAATATTGCCTGTTCTATACATTGGTTTTGATTCAGTTGTGAACCTGCAAGGGAAGGAAGATATGGATTGGGATTCCTTTTCTTGTTTGGGTTTATCTTTTAATGGGAAGTGTAGATATGGTAGAAGTTTTTGTAATAGTTTCCTTGTTTAATTTATTTCTAGATATTAGCATATTAGGATTTTACCTTTTGTTTTAAATTAAGATTTTGCTTGGATTTTTTCCAGTTGAGTCTTAGATTAGGAGTCTATGTTTTATTTCTTCTTTAATGCGGCTGTGACCATTCAATGGATTAGATTTTATAATAGAATGAAAAATTGTGTCTTGGGGTGCCTGCGTGGCCTTACCTGCGTAAGAGCTGTAACTCTTCTTTTCTCCCTCTACTGAGTATTCTCTCTCTCGTTCCTGGTGAGTCGGAACCACCTCCTTTCAGTGTGTTTTCCTTTCTTCTTCTTTAAACTTTTAGACCAAATTGATTCAGTTTAGAGGAGATATCTCATCTGGAATCAAAACTCATTATTGCTGGTTCACTGCTGCTTCTTTAGGAATAAGACAACTTCCTCCTCAATTCATTGGATTTGTTACCTCTCTTACGAAGTACCACTAACCTTTTGAGTTATTTCAGTGTTGCCCATTCCTTATAAGGCTTCCTAGTCTATCCCTGCGCAATAATTATATACCCCTTCATATCCCTTTCTTTTTAACTTACCTATTACACCCTTAAAAATTCTGATTTATTACAAGTTTGCCTTTGCAACTCCTATTTGAGTCGATTATTGCTTGGGTAGGCCATAGCGGATCCATTTGGGTTTTTCCAACCTCGAAAAACTGTTATTTTGCTAAATGGAAAAACTGCTATTGATGAAGGGCAAGGTGATAATTTCATTTCATGGTCCTTGGATATGTTGTCTGAGACAAATCAGATCATCTTCAAATTTGAAGATGATGTGGTCATCGAATTCTCAATTTCTCCATACATCGGTGGTGCTTATTGTGAAGTGTTTGATTCTCCCAAGCGCATCATCAGAGTTGGTCGATCATGATTTGAAGAGCGATATGGTGTATCAATCGTGATGGAAATTCTTGCGCGCTTAAGCCTCTCCACATGCGACGGACAATAAGACTTTATGTCTGGTTACTGAAGCATGTTCTACACCACAAAAGGCAACATGAATAATCCAGCCACAAGATGAGTTGCAAAAGGAATAAATTGCAGAAGTTCCTAAGTCTACAAAAACTATTCATCAAGAAGTTGTGAAGGTCTCCACAGTTCGTGCAGATGAGAAGACGGAGTTTGTTTAACCGCCAATCTTCTTTGAATTGCAAGTTCCACAAGTTGAAGACTACATCCCTACTGCCTGCGAGCTGTCGGAATTTTACTATGGATTGCAGTTGGATGTAAATCGCACGAAGCTGTTTCCTTGACTCTGCAAAACTTGAGGTCCAGATGATGTTTTTTTTTAAAGCCGGTTCATTTTTTTATTTGAGTTTATCTTGTAATGGGAAGTTCAGATATGGTAGAAGTTTTACTAATAGTTTCCTACTTTAATATATATATATATATATTTCCAGATTAAATGCCAATAGGATTTTGCCTTATGTTTTAAATTAGGATTTTTCTTGCATTTTTTTTCTTCAGTTGAGTCTTAGATTTTAGGAGTTTATGTCCATTTCTTCTTTAAATGTGGCTGCAATAATTCGATGGATTATATTTGATAATGGATGTAGGATTTTGCCTTATGTTTTAGATTAGGATTTTTCTTGCATTGTTTTTCTTCAGTTGAGTCTTAGATTTTAGGAGTTTATGTTCATTTCTTCTTTAAATGTGGCTGTAATAATTCGACGGATTATATTTGATAATGGAATGAAAAGATTGTGTTTTGGTGTGCTTGCGTGGCCGTACTTGCGTAAAAGCTGTGGCTCTCCTTCTCTTCCTCTTCTCCCTTCTCCCCCCTCTCTCTCTCTCTCTCCCCCCTTCTTTCGTATGAGTTGGAGCCGCCTCCTATCTGTGTGTGGTCCTCCCTTCTATTCTTCTTCTTTATTTTCTGGTTCATTCTTGTTCTGGGCAGTAGTTACAACCCATCGAGACCAAGTTGATCTCCCGCATCACTCTTCCTTTTGTCCTCCAATTCTGGGTGTAAGCTTTCCACGCTTAGGCGACTCAACTCCTAAGGTTTGGTTTGGAAAGACCACCCCTGCTGGGAGAAATTGAGCCAGCAACCAGATTTGGTTTCTTCCTGCTGCTAACCCCAAGTTCATTCATTAAATATCTTCATTTTACTTGCTGTTTTGGGTGTTTGTTCAGTGGAGTTGATAGAATGTTGGATTGGGAACCCTCTCTTAAACTTATAGATTAAATCGATCAATTCAGTTTGGTGGAGATATCATTCGGATTCAAACTCAATATCACAGGGGTAGAGAAGGGAATAAAAAGTAGAAACAGAAGCCTACAAACTCTTCTTGTATAACAGAGGTAGATAAAATCTTTTGTTCCTTGTCTACCACTCCTCCCCCCTCAAAAAAAAAAAAAAGCATTCAAACTGAGAAATTTCCAGGGTTTCCTCTCTACAGAATGTTTAAAAGGCCCGTTTGGCTAAATGGTAATTGGGATTCCTCTCTCCTTAGGAAGAAGTTATGGCATAAAATGGGGTTCATGGTGCTGGGGAGCACCTATTTGGAAGAATATAATGAAGTATCAAGAGGAGTCTGTGTTACTTGTTGACTACTGCTTTTAAGGTTGGGATGTCTTTTTAATGGCTGTTGTGTTTGCTTTGGGAGGAATGAGGATGAATGGCATAGTTGTCATGGCACCATGGCAACGCTAGTGGGGGCCAAGGCGCCAAATTGAGTGCCATATATCATTACCAGACCATTCGTGACCATATTTTATAGTTATTTAATGCAATATTCTCTCTTATTCATCTTTTTCAACCTAATAGGAGTGCCTTTTCCCCTAGGCATTGCCTTGACAACTATGATGTATGGCTTGGGAATTGCAACCTTTATCTTAGATTGTTTAGTCATTTTCCCACTAAAGGGGTCACGGTGGTTCAATGGTTGTCTTTCAAAATGATTCGATTATCTAGTTTGAAGATGTTTATAGTCATTACTTGGTTGAGGATTCAAGGTGATGGATGTTGCTACAGAGAAAATTCTGTCAGATCCTGACGTAATTTTTTTTCTGATTAAAAAAAAAGAGGATAAATTAGAGAACTTGTACGTGGAACAGCGGAAGAGTATGCTACCCACTTCTTATCAAGTGAGTTTACTTACATGGGTTTTTATCATTGAGGAGCTCTTGACTTATAATGAGCAATTTAAAATTAGAGGTTTCTGCTGGCCAGTGCATGCTATCTGTGTTTAAGGCTGAAGACCCATTATGTGTTTCTAGATTGTGAGGTGGTAGTGATTTTGTGGTTGTATTATTTGGGCCTGTTAGATTATGTTTGGCATCCACCATCATCAGTAGAGTTTATCTTTGCTTCTTGACTCCTATAGCTGGCATTGTATGACATTCCATCACATATGCAACATGTTGGGTAGCATAGGATAAAGAGCTAGGAGGGTTTTTGAAGGCAAGAAGATGAGTATGTCTCATAGTCGTCAAGGCGTCGCCTAGGCGCCCAGGCGCTCTTGTGACGCATTGGAAAATCGGGCGCCTTGGTCACCTAGGCGAGCACCTTGGTCGCCTAAGCGCCATCATGTCTCTAACGCCTTGGTTCGCCTTGTCAGACCTAGAGCTTGCATTGTATGACATTCCATCGCATATGCAACATGTTGGGTAGTATAGAATAAAGAGCTAGGAGGGTTTTTAAAGGCAAGAAGATGAGTATGTCTCATAGTTGTCAAGGCATCGCCTAGGTGCCAAGGCACTTTTGTGATACCTAGGAAAATTTGGCACCTTGGTTGCCTAAGCGCCCGTCAGCCCTCTAATGCCTTGGCGCCTTGACAATATGGTATGTCTTGATTATGTCTGGATTGAGGGCATCAATTGGTGGATTGGTTTGATGAAGCAAAGTAATTTAAACATTAATTGTCAGGGCGACAAGGTGATCGAGGCCATCCTGGGCGCCTAGGCGACCAAGGCGTTCCCAGTGTATTTTTTTTTAAAATATTAATACTATATTAATGTTTATATATATGCAGTATTCTTCATAAATAATCAATATGTAAAACATAACTTCATTAATATGGGAAAACCAACAAGGCAAATATATATGTTATATACTTATATATATGAGTACAACTATTTAAGGTCATGCCAACCCCATAAGCTTGAATCTCACGTGATGCAAATTAGGTAACGAAATATGTTTTATTAGGGAACTTAATATCGTGTGACCAATAAAAGTGGATAGTTAAAAACTTGAAATTGAATTGCAAGTAAACGAAAAAGGGGACAACCTTATTCTCATAACCATTTTATTAATGTTTTAAAATTTATCCTCATAAACATAAACATTTACAAAAAAAAGAAAAAAAAGAAAAAAAAAAGGCATAAGAAAATAGGCGGTCGCCCAGGCACTCTGGCCGTCCAAGGCGCCCTGGACGATGCCTAGGAGACGCCCAGAGGACCTGGGCGAGCGACTTTCTCACTTTAGCAAGGCGCCCAAGCGCCCAGGCCCTCAAAAGGCGCCTGGATGCCTAGGCGACGCCTTGACAAGCTTGATTTGAACTATGAAGTGGTTTTCTCAATGTGATTTTTGACAGCAATCATGAGATATGACAGCTTCTTGTTATAGATGTTTATGTGATTTTGTATTTTGTGCATCTTTTTATGAAGTGGTTTAATGGTTTGTCATGGATGCAAATGCTGTTTACCCTATAATCATGGTTCGAGGTGCTGATTGAAACCTGTGATTTTGACTGGCCCAACTCAGTTTCAACATAGGTCGAGACGAGGTAAAGGGTCGATTCCAATTAGTTTCAGGTTTTGACCGAATCCTGGTTTCGACTCTATTTTTTGAACCAAAACCCCTTATAAAAGCTTCTGTCTTGATCGAAACCTGTAGGTCTACCGAGAGCTATTTTGAGAGACGGCTTTTGAAGTTTTTGCATTCCAAGCCTCATTTCTTCCTTCAATTGTTGGATTTTCTCGAGGATCTTGCTAGTTTCTTCAACAACGAAGGCTTCTCAACCATTTTCTTCTTCTTCATTGTAACCATTCTCTCCAAAAGTAAAATTTTGGTAGAATTTGTATGCAAACATCATGATTGGGTCATCATTCGTCGACTCCATCTTCTCATTTCCTCCTTCTATGTCGATGCCTACTCCGGCTCCACCCACTATCTTACTCGATCAGCTTTTACCTCGACTAGGATACCTACATTATGCTAATGATAATGTATATATGTGGGTTGTCAGTGACTATCAGATGAACTGGGAGTCTGGGCCCAAGGTATGTCGTAGGACACATATTTGCTGCAATCAGAAGAGCGTTATCGCCATCATCAGTGGTACGTTGCTCGTGGTTTAGATGTACCACGGAGCTCAATGTGGAATTGATTGGTGAGACTTAAAAATTAAATGTACTAAATGAATGCTTTTATTGTTTTAATTACATAATTTTATTTTCAATCTTTATATCATTGTTAGATGATGTTAATTCTTAATAGTTAGGGCAATGTGGCTTAGTTTGCTAGTGTACAATGGCATTCAGCTTTCAGCGTACACTAACAAGTTTGGGTCCACACCACATCTTAGTATTTTGGATGTCTTTTTTCAAACTAACATGTGAAATCGGTGTAAAAAGGTTAAAATAGGCTACACAAAAAAAATCAGATAAAAAAAAAATTGAGGTTTTTCGGGAAAAATCCCAGTTTCGGTTAAAACCCGAGATAACTCGGTTTTGAGGCTGGTCGAAACCGGCACCTTGAACCTTGCCTATAATTAATAAATTATTTACTGTTGCGAATCAAAAAAGGGTGAAAAAAAAAATCCTTGTCTTAGTGGATCGTCTGCTGAGATCAACGCAATAGAAATAAGAACATTAATAATGACAATAGTGAAGGAAATGGACTTCCCTTGCCCCACAGGATATGTTGATCAGTAAAAATTTCACTAAGAAGTTTGGTTCTTGCCTTTGTAGATTATTCACATAAACATTAATTCGGGAGATATGCTCTGAGGTTTGATGCATATTTCTATGTTTGCTTCTTGTCACACATAAGGTGGACATAGATTAACTCATTTTGTTGCTCAACTGTCCTTTTGCCTAAATTTCTGCATCCACTCGCTTTCTTCGTTTCATATTGATGGGCTATTCTCGATCGATGTTGTTAAGCTGATGTGATTCTGGTCTAGTGCCTTTGTATGAGAGAGATGAGCCTCTTTGGCAATATGTACTTGTAGGTTGTGGAGCACAGGGGGAAAGCAGAACTGGGGATTTTTTCAGCTTAGATGCATCTCAGTTGAGCTTGTGATTAGCAAAACTTCTGACAAGGTAGCAAACTGAGTGGTATCCTCTGCAATGTTTTAGGGGTATCTGCAATGTTATTAAGGCATGTGCCACAGGCATGCACTTTGGCTTTGCACCTCATGGGAGAGGTGCGCCCCTTGTGACTCTTCTCTGAGGCAGGCGTCTTGTGCACTTCGATTTCATTCTTGTGTGTCTTTAGTGCATTTTGTGAGCTTTTATGCCTTTATGGTTGGACTGGTATAAGCAAATCTTATAGTTTGACCACTGCAGCCATAGGGGCTTCCTGATCTTCTGCCGTTGTCTATGAGTTGAAAAATCTCCTAGCATTTCTCTATCTTCCTGTGACTCTCATAATTCCATTTTTTTGTTCTTGCAGTCATCTTTTGGCTTTGTGGACTACCATGATCGTAGGTCTGCAGCTCTTGCGATAATGACATTGCATGGACGGCAACTGTAAGATTACCTCACCCTTGTATTAGCTTCATTGGTTAGGGCCCCGTTTGGGGCGAGATGGCTAAAAAGTTCATGTTGCTTCTTGTGGGGGACTTGGTGCTATTATCTATCTATTTAAGTGGATAGTGGCACTGTTTGGAAGTTCTAGAAACTATGTAGCTTCATGTGAGGGAGCTGATGCCAAAATTCTGTAGTGGTGTGATACTTAAAGGACAATTAGCTATGCACATTGTGTGCACTTGTGTACTGAGCATTATTCTTATCAGCCAGTAGAAAGGTGGCTTATTTGCACCTTAGTGTTACAGTTATGAGAGTAAATTTTTTTGAACTTGTCATCCAAAAGGAGGTACCGATTGCTGGTGTTACAAGAAGGGTTTTTTTTTTAATTTCATATCTTAATGTGGTGGTTTAGTTATGGGCTTAATCTTAGTCTTGATGTATTACATTTGCAGTTATGGTCAGGCAATTAAGGTTAACTGGGCATATGCCAGTGGGCAGAGAGAGGATACTTCAGGTTTTTGTTTCCATCTTTTCCTATTGTTCCAGTACCATAACTGTCCCTTCCGCTCCTTTTGCTTCATTGAAATAGCCTTTTAATTTTTTTTTTTCATATTTATCAGGGCACTTCAATATTTTTGTTGGTGATCTGAGTCCGGAGGTTACTGATGCAACTCTATTTGCATGCTTTTCTGTGTATCCCAGTTGTTCGTAAGTTCCTTATTACTTTTTAATATTTCATCATGCGTGTGTCGTGTCATGAATTGGCATGGATTGTTATTTTACAAGTTACTTTATTGGACCGAGGTATTTTGGATCCACTTTTGCTAGTGAAACATATGATGTGAATGGTTACTGAATATTTTACTATGCAGAGATGCAAGGGTTATGTGGGATCATAAGACTGCACGGTCAAGAGGATTTGGCTTCGTTTCCTTCCGTAGTCAGCTGGTGCTATTCTTATCTTTTTCATTTTCCATGTTTGAAGCCCAAGGTTCCCAATTTCACCAGGAAGGGTCATTTTTGCCCTTGGCGAAATCAAAATAAATGCCCTTGGCGAAATCAAAATACTTCGCCAAATTTGACAAAATGTTGTCAACATATATATATATATATATATATATATATATATTTTTTTTTTTTTTTTTGTGGAGGTGGGGGGTCCACATGTTTTGCTGTGGAACTTTATGGGATGGATTGTTTAAGCATGCATACACATGTAGGAGCAATTAGATACAAAGAAAACCATCCAAAGTGGTTTTATGGTTTTCAAAAGCTGAGTATGTGGTTTCACTTCGGTATTAACTAATATAGAGAAATAGATAAGTGCAGTAGTATTAACAAAACATTAGGACCCAAGATACACTATTACATTGTTATCATATATTTGGATTTGTTTCCTTTTTTTTTTTTTTTTTTGGTCCAAAGAAATAAGTTTCAGTTATTTAATAATAAAAATCAGTTAAATTTCAAATTATAAATGGATCATTATATAAATGAAACAACATAATCACTGATTAACATAATGTACTGCTTAATTGTTTTTTTTTTATTTTAATAATTGTATAACAAAAATAGAGTTAGGCTTAAATATTGCAACGACACATATTCCATATTAGGTATTTCATATTTTCAAGAGAGTGGGCCTCAGCGCAAAGGTAAGGTTGCTCCATTGCAACCTGGTGGTTGCGAGTTCGAATTGGAAAACACCCTCTCTGTGAAGCGGGGTAAGGCTGAGTGCATCTGCCCCTTTCCAAGCCCCACAGTGGCTGGAGCCTCGCGCGCTGGGTACACCCTTTTTAGATGATTTCATATTTTCATATATAATTGCATGCTTATATGTGAAAAAGTAGATATTGGTTTGCAATTTTATTTATTCTGTTTATTAATTTTCTAAAGCAAAAAGATGGTAGAAAATTCAGGAGACCTAAATTAGGTTGTATCGGCCTCTTATTAACACATAATATAGTTGTGTGGGTATTTAAAAAATTGCTAAAAAAAACTTAATATTAGGAAAAATGGGTTTTCCTCAATTCCTCTTTTAACCACCAAATACATTCAAAATATTCCACTTTTCTTTATTTATTCATGAAATTGAGTTGAAATCATAGATCAAATATGAAAGAAAATGGCTCTTTGAGGAATTAACTTTTCATAATTTTGTTTTGAACAGAAGAATTCATTTTTATTTTTTATTTTTTATAATTCCGTTTCTATACGTTGGACTGAATTAGAGTATGGAGGAATTTTGCCAATTTCAGTGATTTCAATTTGTTTTTAATTTTTTATATATAAAATCACGGAATGCACTGATATTTGGTAAATTCCACCATTTCAACCAACGGACATTTCCAGTGAAGTTGTTTGGACATTTCATTTCCCTACTATGTCGCCCCCCCACCCCCCCACAAAACCAAAATGCTTTGCTAAAAATTTCAACCAAAAAAGTTATGTTGAACAACATGACATTAATGCCTTTGTTGTTGGATTGTTTTGTAGGATGCACAAAGTGCTATCAATGACATGACTGGTGAGCCATATATAGTCAATTTTTTTTAATTTTATTTATAATTTCTCTTGTTTTTGGGTTGCATGGAAGATGTTTCTTGATGTGTTGCTGAGGTTCAAACCTTCTTTTCCACAGGTAAATGGTTGGGAAATAAGCAAATAAGATGCAATTGGGCAGCTAAGGGAGCTGGCCTCAGTGAAGAGAAGCAGAATAATGAGAATCAAAATGCAGTTGTACTTACAAATGGATCTTCAGGTATATTTCTATTCCAATGAGAATTGGACAAGTGCATTTCATTTCAGGGTTAAGAGAAATCAACTTCTGCATGAGTCCCTATGTCAATATTGCCATTTGGACATTCCAGTTTCCTGTCTTGTTGTGGTAGCTAGTTGATGACTAGTCATTCTGGCCTGCCAAAAAAAAAAAAATATGAAGAAGAAGAAGAAGAAGAAAAAGAAAAAGAAAAAAAAAGAAGAAAAAAGAAAGAAGAAAAATGGTACTTTGTATATACAAAGTTGTGGCTAAATCATAAATAATTTAGGGCAAAAGGTTTACTGATGGCGGTCCAGTAAGGTATCTTCTTCTTTGGTGGCCTGATTCAGGCATTCTAACCACCCTCCTGGTCCCTGGCTTTGGAACTTCAATTTAAAATTTGGGTTTAAACTCTGGAACTTTGTTGACCTTCTCCTTTGTTGCTATCTGTCCTTGTGTGACTAAAGTTACACCATATGCTCTGTTTTCGTTCTACTTATTTTAAAACCTTTTGATTCCAATGTTGATCTCCATATCTCTAACTTGATGTTAATCCCTGCTTTTGTCTCATCTTCCAAACAATATCATTAGCAAAATGCGTGTCCCCTGGAACTTCATCTTGAATGTCTCTGGTTAAATCATCCATAATAAGGCAAAACAGATAAGGATTTAAAGCTGATCCTTGATGTAATCCAATTGTAATTGGGGATTCAATACCTTTACCCCCACGGTTTTCACCCTAGTCACCACATTATAATACATATCCTTGACTATGTCCACATATTTGCTTGAAACACTTATCTTCTCTAGTACTTGCCAGATTAACTCTATAGGGACTCTATCATTAGTTTTTTCTCAGTCAATAAAGACATATGGAGGTCTGTCTTGCATGCTCAAAATTCTTCCATGAGTCACTTAAGTAAATAGCTTCTGTTATGGATTTACCTGGTATAAAACCAAATTGGTTCTCTGTTATAGTAGTTTCTTGTCTCGTGTGAGTTTCAATAACTCTCTCCCATAGCTTCATACTATGACTCATTAGTTTTATGCCTCTGTAGTTATTGCAGTTCTGAAACAATTTTGATAATTTCCTTTGATTGTCATGCGGATCCCAGAATTGTGCTGTTTCTCCTCTCTAAAAAAATATGGATTGGAAACACCAAAAATATTTCATTTAAAGAGATGCAGTAGTATAAGTTTTTTTCTTTTGTTATAAGCTTTACATGGTATGTACTTGTGAGTATGAGTTCCTGTGCAACATGCAAAACATAATGGACACTTGTGAAGAACTTCAAGTGACAATAAGGTTGGGAGAATCAGCATAAAGCCCAGAGTTCACCTAGATATTCTCAAACTTAATAGAACCTTTGTTTGGACATCTGCTTTTGGGCCTCCCTTTTCCCCATAGCTTAGCTCATAGGGCAAGATGTGTACTGGATGATTTTATTAACTTCCCATACTCATACACATATGTAAGACATGCAAGATTAAATGCTCTTATGTACTTTTCCATAAGCCAAAAGTTGATCCCTTCTACCCCCCTCCTATGCAGCTCTCCTTAAACTTACAAAGATTCCAGTATTTTTTTTTCTTCTTGTTCATTCTCTGTTGATTCTTCAGCATGCATCACCCTACAGTCAGTCAGCGACTTCAAATGTAGGCCTTTGGAGATTTGTCTATCTCATCCTAGAGATCTCCTTGGTTGCATACTCTCAATATCTCATTCTAGTTGGGTGCCTAGATCTACAAGCAGATGATTTAGCAAAACAAGGACAGTAGTTCTCTTGTTATGTGAGGGGACAGTTAATAGGAAAATGATTGGAAACACAGATGTTAGCTTGGTGCTGTCGACTTTTTAACTTCATGTTGGAACTCAGTTCAAACCATATTCCCTTTATTGACTTAAATGCCCTCGAAATTCCGATTGAAGTGTTGGAAGGTCAATAGCACCTGCCCAACTTCGTACTAAATCACTGTTCCAGTGAAGACAATTTACAAATTTAAGTGAGCATTTGATAAATCTTGGTAGATTCAGATTGAAGACATTCTTGAGTACTACATTGAGGTGGCATAGCCATGTAGTGAGACCTCGCTGAAGTTACAAGGACTGACTTATTATTTCGTCTATTAATTGTAGATGGAGGTATGGAGAATACCAATGAGGAGGCACCGGAAAACAATCCAGCATACACTACTGTCTATGTTGGCAACCTTGCTCTTGAGGTATTTGAAGTAAAAATAGAAAGCAGAGATCATGGCTGTTGCTATGTGGTACTTGTATCTGTAGCATAATGTTTCCATTTTCACGACTGAATTGTTCTTGGTTCTTGTTTTTCTCCTTTTCAATTCCTTTGCC
Organism: Protea cynaroides; assembly: GCA_028583415.1. Taxonomy (NCBI): domain Eukaryota; kingdom Viridiplantae; phylum Streptophyta; class Magnoliopsida; order Proteales; family Proteaceae; genus Protea; species Protea cynaroides. The sequence goes on from CM053274.1 coordinate 76,019,737, forward strand.
TATTCATTATTCTTTGAATGATTAATGGTCCAGGTGACTCAAGCTGAACTTCATTGTCAATTTCATGCTCTTGGAGCTGGTGTCATTGAGGAAGTGAGAGTCCAGAGGGATAAAGGGTTCGGTTTTGTAAGGTACCATACACACGAGGAAGCAGCATTGGCCATTCAGATGGCCAATGGGAAGATAGTCTGTGGAAAGTCCATGAAGGTATACAAGCCTCTAAAAGATGTTTTTCATTATTGTATTTCTTTTTGGTGCTCTGCCTTGTATATGTAACTATGTTACCGTTAAGGGAGTTCATGGTAGGAAAATGTGTTTTTTGTTGCTCTCTAGAAGATTATCCTTGGTTCATACTCAAAAGTGACCCCAACCATCCACCCTAACTGCATTCTCCTACAGCTGCAGACAGAAATTACATGGAGTTGATTGCAGTTATCTGATGAATTTCACCTTTATTTGTCGTCTTAGTTATCAATCATGTAACATCCTGGATAGGGCATGAAAGATGTTAAATCTGGATTGGATACAATCTTGCACAAAAGTCTGCTTGCAGACCCGCATTTTTTGCCCCATGTTCCTAAATGGATGGATCAGAAATATGGGTTGGATATAGGTGGGTTTGTGGTTTTTATGGTACACTTTGAACCTTTATCGTGAGGTTAACCATGTCATGGTCCATAGCCCACCTGTTTCACATTAAGAACTGAGACTCACCTGGTATTGGACCTCCTTTTTTTCTCCTTTTGACAAATAGTACTGGACATATCTTAACTCTGAAACGACTTAAAATGAATATGGATCAAATCAGATTTTTTTTTTGGTGGTGATTATGATCATATTGGATCATGTCTTAGATCAGATGCATTCCATTGCATGCATTCCTAGTTGAACCAGGCTACTCACCTGCGAAGTTGTGAATGCAGTGCTCATGGGGTAGCAAGCCAACTCCCCCAGGGACCGTGTCAAACCCGCTGCCACCTCCAGTAGCTCCTTTCCAGATTCTCGCGACTCCTGGGATGAACCAGGGCTACTCGCCTGCAGAGTTGTTAGCGTATCAGCGTCAATTTGCCTTGAGCCAGGCTGCCGGGTCTGGTCTTTCTGGCCAAGCTCTTCTGCAAATGGCTGGGCAGCAAGGTCTTTCTGCAGCACAGGCTTCTATGGGTCTGAGCTCTGGTGGATCACAGGCCATGTATGATGGTTATCCAAACAACTCGTCGGGCCAGCAGCTCATGTATTACCACTAACTTCACTTTGAGGCAGGTGTAAGTGCTTTTCAACTTGCTGTCTTCATCAGAATTTTGATCTTTTTGGTTTAGATTTTATGTATGTTTATATATCACTTTACCTTGATTCTCTTGGACATAAGAGTTCCATTTTGAGGTTTGGAACCGTGATATTGATTCTCAGGTCTGACAGCTGCTGTCATGGTCTTTTGGTTATCTCTTTTGTTTGTGGTACTTTTTTTCTTCTTCTTCTCTTTTTTTTTTTTTTTTTGTATAATGTTATTGTAACTTCCACAATGAATTTTAGACTAGTTTTCTTGTCTTGCCGAGTCTTGGCAAATGCTCTAAATGACTGCTCAACCACACGGAGTTACACAGCATTCCATCCAGCCCCCCAACACGCTAAGCTTATCAAACGTTGAATATAATAACTAATAATGTATTTGGGTGTTCTATTTGAAAGACTGGGTACAGAGAGCTGTTCACAATTTTTTTTTGTGTGTTGGGTAGCCTGTTTAAGGGAAGAAATGGCCGATGGGGTTTGTTTGATTCCCTCCAGATGTTTTTTTTTTTTTTTTTCTCAAGTACATTGGAAAATCTCTGGATCTGGCCGTTAGCTTCTTTAAATTTCAAACCGCTTCAGTCTTTCTTAGTTTCTCTCAACCACAAGGTTTTCCTCCAACCCCAATTGCAAGAATCTTTATTTAGAGCAACAGTTGGTAACTGGATGGAACTCTACAAGATGTTAGTAGTGGGAGTTGTAGCATCTCCTTCAGCAATGGAAAGAAAATGTGAATCCTAGCCTAGGATGGGTATAAATCTATGAAATCAGTTAAGGGTTTCGAGCTTCGAGTGGGAAGAGCACATATGAAATGCAGTGCGAATCATCGGTGATTTTATTGAATATGACCAACAATGGGTAATTTTCTTTGGTATAAGAAGAGCAAGGTTAAAGTCAAGTACCACTGGAAAAGAAATTCTTGCTTTCTCTTTGGTTTGTTGCTGGCTATTATTTTTGTTATTATTTTTAGATAAGCCCCAAGGGAGATTTGAACTCATTCTCTCTTTGAGGTTTTGATATTTTCCCACTGAGCTACTTCTTGAGGTTAAGATAAAACATTTTTTGTTTTTTGCTCATGGGGAATAGAAGACTAGAGCTCTACTTAACCAAGCCTTAATCCAACCACTAGAATAAGTGATTCAACCTTTATTTTCAATATACAGGGGTGGGGGAATGTGCTTTATTTAGAAAACAAGCACGTCTGTCATATTTTTAAATCTGGTATAAACTAAAAAAAAACCCTCTTTGGCTTGAAATCAAAAAACTAAATTAATTTAAAAAAAAAAAAAATTAACACTAAATTTACCTTGTACAAAAACCAACGAAACTAGTAGTAGTACTTCTCTAGAGTGGTCTTTGATCTTTTGTACTAAATAATCAAGTACATAAAACTGAATTGAAAAAGAGATTTCATTATTGACACTTCTTAGGTAAAAAATGTGTCCCGATTTGGGGGATACCTGATCTACTCGCTACATACGGGTCAAACCGCCGATATTAAGTTTGATATCTTGTCTGTGTCAAAGTCTCTTGGCATAGAAAGGTTGTGAGTTTTGACATATGTAGGTCGGTGGATAGAGAGAGTAATAGAGATCCAGAGATCTAGATTAATAGTTCATCAAACCCCAGCGGCCATGAGTTTGTATCTCTATTACAGACGAGGGGCCAAAGGAAAATTGTCTTTAGAAAATAAAATAAGGGAGGGGGATCAGTTTTAGGTTGCGTGGTTCCTGCTTCAGGTCAGTGGCCAATGAGAGCACGTGTGGGGGCATCCAATAGGGGTGGGATTTATGTTTTACGGAATGACAGTCATTTCGTCATTCTTGTATCTGGGCATAGGTTCTACGTAGCCTGACAACTTCTTTTTTTCCGTAAAAGAAACAGCAAAAAAGAAAAAAAAAAGAAAAAAAAAAGAAAAAGAAAAAACAATCCCGTATGTATGCAAATAAAATAAAATCAATGGCTTCATTGATGTCACAATAGGATTCTATGACTCTTAAAGCAAATTTGATCATATTTAATCTTGTCTTCCTTTGGGTTATCAAAAAATTACTTATAAGTTTGTTCCTATTGTAATTGGGACAACAGAAATCGGTCAGTTCTGGTTGGTTTATGTTGTTTCAGATGGCCACTGGGAGGGGGTGAATCCGTGGTAGTAAACAATTGCTCCCTTAAACTAAGCCACAGATGAAAGCTCCTTGTCACCTGTCATACAACTTAAAACCTCAACTGGTAGTCCACAATCAACTTGGATCCGAATCGTCTCCTCCCTGTAGTTCTGGGAGGAGGGAGACGCCCCCCTTCGGATGGCTGACACATGGCTCTCGGGAAAATTCGAGCCGACGTTGGAGCCGACACTCCCTGTAGGCTCAACTTGTTGGCTAGGTGTCGGCTCAGACGTGGGGCTCGGATTTTCCCGAGAGCCACGTGTCGGCCATCGAAAAGGGGCGTCTCCCTCCTCCTAGAAGTACTGGGAGGAGACGATTTGAATCCAATCAACTCAGTTACAACACAAGTCGTATGTACCCTTCCTAGCAACCTCAAGACTCTGGTCAAGTCTGCTAGGTGAAACATACCCATCCCGCAAATAAAACACTCCAAATATGTATGTCACAATGACACTAAATGGGGTATACATGTTTCAATTACACAATGTGTGAAAGGCTAGTCCATGCAGTAATGCCCTAACAAGGCTTTGCATATACTCAATACGTAACATTGTGCGACCGCTTCAATGGCCGAGGAGATGCAACTGCTGCTTCAACTCTTGATGAATACGAAGGCAAAGGTTTCAAACCCAACTATGTCCAACTGCAACTGAACACATCAAAATAATGCTGAATGCTAATAAACAATACCTTATCAAACTACTCAACAAATTCATAAACAATACCTTATCAAACTACTCAACAAACACACCATACATGTCTGATAATTCCTCATATGAGTCATTATCATTTTCATCAGTTGCACTAGATAAGTCTATTGTTTTGAGAAATGCCATTGGCATTCATCTCCATTGGAGTCCTCATTTTCAGACTCACTAGCCCCCAAGTTATGCACTTGCGACTTTCTTCTTCTTATAGTCCTTTTTCTCATAGTGAGTCCCTTTTGTTGGGCACTCATCAGCCATGTGTCCTGGCTTCTTGCAGTCGAAGCACTTGACAGTTCTAGAGGATTGGTGACTTTTGCTAGGCAAGCTATTTTTATGCTCTCAGTCTCTTCTCATAAAAGTTCTGAACTTTTTAGAGGGGTAAGCTTCTTCTCATTGGGGCTGGTCTTGTCACCATTAGACGATGCTTGAATGGAAAGATTCTTGCTCTTGGGAGGTTTTTCACCTTGCTTGAGGACCATCTCATGAGATCCTACAAGCTCATCCAAGGAGATTTTAGTCAAATCTGTTGCTTCTTGTATAACAGTCGTTTTGGGTTGTGACCAAAGAATCTTGTTAGCTAGATCACTGGGCCTATATTCTCTTCCAAGCGACCATAACTCATTCACAATTCTAGTGACTCTAGTATACTTCTCATTTATAAGAATGAGTAAAAAGGTTGATCTTAGACTCTTCTACTTAGTTTGTACCTTCCTGGGTAACCTTGAGGCATTACCATATCTCCTTCATCGTTGTTGTATTTTATCTATTTTAAAAATAAAGTTTCAAAAATAAAAGCGGTTTTGTTTTTGTTTTTTTATGGTATATGGTTTGAGAGGAAGTTGAGGTGGAGTTGATTTGGTTTTGGTTTGTGTTGGGTTGGATACGGTTTATCCCGCTTGTCTCAAACCGAACCGGATTCATTGGTTGAATAGGTATAACTATTCAAAGAGACACACTCTTATCAAAGGGGTTCGATCTGAACGCTTGGATTGGATCAATCAATCCAAGCCATTAGGATCGTAAGGGCACATCCATTCAATGGAACATATCATTTGGGAAAAGGTGCGATCTCAACACTTGGATTAGAATCAGATAATCCAAGCCGTTAGATTGTAGAGGTGCATCTGTTCAATGGGACATATCCCTTGGTAAGGGGTGTAATCTGAACCCTCAGATCAAGATCTAATGATCTGAGCCTTTGGAATGAAAGGTCACTCCTACATCTAAGAGTGCCTTGAAAGGACATGCCATAATCTATAAATAGGGAAAGGTGGAGCCCTTATAAGACACGAATTTAAGAGATTAATGCTCTTACCCTCTCTCTCTCTTTCTCTCCCTACACCATATGCTGTCTCCCTGTTGATTTTACCATTGTTTTTTCCATACAAAATAGGTTTTTGCCATTATCGATCATTTGCATTTGCCTTAGCACTACTCTGAAGTACTCAAAGGGGTGCATTAGACTAGTGCAGATTTAATGCGGGAAGCCAAAGCTGCTTTATCTTGGAGCCAGATTTGCAAAACAACCCGGTTGCACCATTGGGGGCAAATTTTGTCTTTAGGATAGTATTGATTGTGATACGACCCAGCTTTAAATACATTATCTTGAATGTCTCTTGCAGTCTCCATCATCAAAATATGACTCCTTCAAGAAATAGATAAGTGACTTCTCATATAAGGTACTTATTTACACTACCACCCAACAAGTCTTTGAAATTCGACCTACTACCTACACTTTTCACCTAATTTCACCCACCCTCACTTAACTGACGGAATACACTAAAAATATAGTTAGACATTTCTACTCTTCATGTTTGAAATTGAAAGATCCTAAAATGTCTAGTTTGACCTTATAACATTGAGAATCCAAATTAGGTTTTAACCCATTTGGTTTCATTTTCTTCTTCCTTCGTTGACAGAGCTGTTACAACCATACCCAAACTTTGTGTGATTGTTCTTAGTTTTCTTCTTCCTTCTTCCTTTGTGAGATTGTTCTTAGTTTGCAGCAAAGAATCTCTGATAAAGAATCTCTAGTACCCGCCAAAAGTACCTGGCTCTTCCTCTTCCACACAGGTCCGTTTCTTTTTCTCTCTCTATATATATCCCCTTTTTTTTTTTTTTTTTTTTTGATAGCTTTATTTGGTTAGGTTTTTATTTCCTCTCGTTCTTCTTATTTGTTTGGGAGTGGTTTTGTTGGTTTTCTGGTTCTTTAGATTTAGATTTTATTATTTGCAGTTCTGTTGTTGGTTTGAGGTTGGGAAACAAAGCTCAAAGGAGGTCGGGGCCATATTGCTATTTCTCTAGTTACTACCGATATCCCCATCCCTTTACTTTCTTCTCTCCCTCATCATTTTTTCACTTCTGTTTCCTCTCCCTCATTGTTCTGCCATCTTTTTCATCTCTCCATCGGCTTGAAACCGAAAGAAAAGCCCCTCTGTTTCTTCTCTCTCTCAAGTCTCTGTTCGATGTAAATATCAGGTTGGGTATGTCTTATGTATTTCTTCATGTAGATGTCACTCTGCTCGAATTTGGAGGGGATCTTTTTTTTCTCTGTCGGCAGAATTTCCATCAGAGAGATTCAATTAACTAGTTTTTCTAGTTGTAATTTATTTTTCACTGAGATTGGTGATTTGGTGATTGAGCTATTAACTAGTTATTTGAGTTGTAATTTTTCACTGAGATTGAAAACTATTGGCAGTGATGAAATTTTTCTTGATTCAGTTGTTGCTTATCTGTAATGCTTAGAGTCCAATGTTTAAGTTAGATAGATTCTAACTGGTTGTTTGAGTTGTAATTTTTCACTGAGATTGAAAACCATTGGCGGTGATGAAATTTTTCTTGATTCAGTTATTGCTTATTTGTAATGCTTAGAGTCCAATGTTTAACTTAGATTCTAACTGGTTGTTTGAGTTGTAATTTTTCACTGAAAATGAAAACCATTGGCAGTGATGAAATTTTTCTTGATTCAATTGTTGCTTATCTGTAATGCTTAGAGTTCAATGTTTAAGTTAGATAGATACTAACTGGTTGTTTGAGTTGTAATTTTTTTACTGAGATTGGAAACCATTGGCAGTGATGAATTTTTCTTGATTCAGTTGTTGCTTATCTGTAATGCTCATAGTCCAATGTTTAAGTTAGATAAATTCCATTGTTTAACTTAAACAATTATTTTTATGGACAGGTGTTAACAACATTAATTGCATTTGATTTCATTGCATTTTATTGAAGAGATGGATCCCAAATATGAGACTTGTGCTGCCACATGTGTCATGTGAACAACAATTAAAGGAAATAATGTTGGGAGGAAGTACTATCATTGCCCTAGATGTCAGAAGTTATTTCTGTGGTTGGATCAATATAAGCAATGTAAATGTGGAGTAGGGCAGTGCAAAGTCCGAACAACCAAAATGACAACTAATAAGGGACAACAATTCTAGTGTTACCCACTCTCCATAGGAGTTAGTATTAATTTAGTCTTTGATTGTCTTTTTTTAATTATTTCCATTTTCAATCAAGGTTGTATAGAAGTAATTGTATTGCAGATGGATAATCGTGGATATGGGATGTTCGAGTAGATAGAGACAATGGATGCTCTAGTAGCACCAATACTGTAATTGCTGAGATAGGTGAATGCTCCCAGCAGACAGGAGAAAGCTCGCAGACCATCACATTAAATACAACAATTGTTAGAAGTACTTCCCCGGGTTATTTGAAAGGATATTTAAAAGGAGTACTTAGAACTACTGGCCAAAATTCTAGGTTATTTGAAGAGCTCCTTGAAGCTATTGAGACGCTAGAATTGAAGAATCCTGAGGAGAGAAATAATTAGTGGATTGTAGGTTGAGATCCCTTTACTTTTTCCTACTGAGACAATTGATAATGGGTGTTGTAAAAGGATACTTTTAATGAATTTTATGAAATTCTTCATGGCATATAACTATGGTTCATGCATTGGTTTGCGATCCTTATTCTGTGATTTTGTGAATCTGAGTTTGTTTTAAAGATTTTGATTTTCTGCCTGGCTCTGTATGTAGCTCTAATATATATCAATGAATGATGGACCTCTATTTTCATATTATTTGAGTAGACCAAGAAAAAAGCAGAGAAAATCTGACTCACTTCTTTGCACCAGAATGTAAGACATTGATGATCTGGGAAACCAAGCAGTCCAATATAACACAGTTATAAAGTTGTATCACAATTATTTCATATCTTCGGCATTCTTAACATCCTGAAGATAGATTCATAACTGAGGTAGATCGAAGGGGCTCTAGTACTTATTACCATTTAATGGGTTTGAATAAATGATTGGCTGATCTTCAGCTACTGGTTCAAACCTCTGCATGTGCCATGGAAAATTATTATAGTTCATCAATGGAAGAGGATTCGACCAGAACATGTCTTGGACAGCCACATCTTCAGTGGGTAATGGTTGAAATCCATAACCATTACTACCCAAGTTCATAAACTGAGGAATTCTATCTTCTTGCTTATGATTCATGTCAAATTCTCCTACAAAAACTTGTTGGATCTCATCAAAATGACTTTCTGTGGATTGATCTGATGGTAGTGAAAGATGGATAGAAGGATTGAAATCATTAGGCAATTCAGACATTCTAGACTAGTGTTTGATTCCTCTGGCTAATCACGATTCAAGAACTTAGCATAAAGCATGGCAAGATATTCTTAGTAGCCGTGGAATTCACAGACTTCACAATTGAAGCATCATTAGAAGGCATAAAGCAAGGCAAGACATTCTTTCTGATGCTGACTTGCTTCTTCCCAAAACTGGGTAATAGATGGGCACACATTGCCCTATCCCAATTCATATAAGATTGAAATTCTATGGACAAGTAGACCAAAGTGCAAACTAATCTGAATTGCCAAGTGACAAAATAACCTGAATGAACCAATTAACTTGCTAACATTCCTGCAACTTGTTCATTCTGATACAAACCAAGTCCATATAACTTAAACACATTCCTACTGAAATCATTGTTTCAACATCATCTTTATGCTAACATTAATATACAACAACCAATTCCATAGCTTAAAAACATTCAATGTCTGAGAAAAGATTAACTTGCTAACATTCATAAACAACAACCAATAACCTGCTAATCATTGTTTCCATGCCTATCAAAAAAAGATTGCAATACTGTTTATAGTCATCCATACAAACCAAAAAATATTTCCCTTCTTGTAAGCTGCCCTCCCCACCTAACACTGATTCATTAAAACTGTCACTGTACCCAAAAAATTTCCCGTCTTGTAAGTTGCCCACCTTCCAAAAATATTGGCAGTCCATATTACTGAAAAACCAATAAGAAATAAAGAAAATGCATCAGCTAGATAAGAAAAAAACATAAAAATATATGAAAGAAAGAAAGACAATAATTTCTCACCTGTATCTAACTGTTTTGCCTATGTTTTTATGCCTATTGTTTCCTGAACTTTTTTGCCTTTGCAGCCATTCTTGCCAATCCTTTAGCTTGGATAGATAATTCTTGGGATGCCCTAGATGATTGAGATCTGGTATGCATTTGAGACCCATTAGTTCCAGCTTGTATTTTGCTCTACATAATCACAAATAAGAAGATATTAGTAGTAGAAATAAATGCTTGGAATTTTCTAACAAAAGTCATACCTTTGTAGCCTGCATTTGAAACCTAGTTCTAGTACTCCTTTTGCTCTGCATAATCATAAATAACATCGATATGAGTGTGAGGACAATGGAAAATCGATGATCCTCCTCTGGATAAATGTGTATCCTGTATCTATGAATATCGATTTGTTCTGTTGGAGTCGCCACCTAGATTAAGGTTTAGGACCTCTAAAAATGTAGCCTCATCCTAAGGTAAGATTTCTATTGACTCCTGACCCAATGTATCGATTCTTTGGTCTGCAAGAGATCGGGTAAGTATTCAGGGTACGGTTATGGGAAGGTGTTAGGCACCCAAACCGCCTGATCAATATCGGCCTCCTAAACTTTCCTTAAATTCTAATTTTGACTGTGCTTGGTCAACTGGATGACTAGGGTTCAATGGGGGATCTCCTAAACTAAGTTGCTAAGTTATTCTAACCTAGGGTTCAGCCAATCATGTTTTAAAGCAAATAAAGAAGCAAATGTAATGTACAATATTATACAGTGAACCGGACCAAAGATGGTTCGGTCTTGGATTGAATCTGAGATGTGTAAGACATCTCAAACTGCCTACGTATTCCAATCCTGGAAATCAAGTCAAAAAACGTAGTTCGAAATGGTTTGTGTGATTAATGATTATGGAAGTGATTTATGCATTTGCTTCAATTAGATTCTTTGTTGTTCAAGTTAAAATTTATGTTGGATGTATGGTTGATGGGTGGCTTTGTACCATATTTGGGATTCCCAAATTGCCTACGTATTCTAGGGTGTGCCCTAGAAATCAGGTACAACGTAGTTCGAAATTTGTGAGAGTCGGATTTGAAATGTGTACCAAATTCCTTCAATTTTTGTCAATAGAATCTAGGGATGAGAACTAAATTCCTATCTTTTATTTGGGATGTGTACCAAATTCTTTCTATTTTTTGTTAATAGGATCTAGGGATGAGACCTAAATTCCTACCATTCAGATTGTTTCCATTTTTTGTCAATATGATATAGGGATGAGACCTAAATTCCTATCATTTTTATTTGAGATGTGTACCAAATTCTTTCTATTTTTGTTAATAGGATCTAGGGATGAACCTAAATTCGTACCATTTTTATTTGGAATGTGTACCAAATTCTTTCTATTTTTGTTAATAGGATCTAGGGATGAGACTTAAATTCCTACCATTTTTATTTGGGATGTGTACCAAATTATTTTCATTTATGTTGATAGGATCTAGGGATGAGACCTAAGTTCCTACCATTTTTATTGTTTCCATTTTTAGGTTTTTAGGGTTTCCTATCCCTTTTCATTGTGATTTTCATTTTTTAGGGTTTCATACCCTAATTATTCTCTTTATTCTAGGGTTTATTTTGCCCTAATTATTCTTTCCATTTTTAGGGTTTCACTTTCCCTAATTATTGTTTTCATTCCATCTTAGGGTTTCCTACCCTAATTGTTCAATTCTTTCTATTTTAGGGTGTATCTTGCCCTAATTGTTATTTTCTTTCCATTTTTAGGGTTTCCTACCCTAATTGCTATTTTTTTTATTTTTTCTCTTTCCAAGACAAATATGACAAATGAAAATATTCCAACTATACCAGTGGTAGTATTCCAAATATAGCAGTGTTGGAAATATATTTAAATTTAGCAACAAATCAGTCAAAGATGGAAAGTGAGCATGTGAATCAATACAAACATGGTAAGTGTGCATCCAAACATGGCAGTAATCATCCAATATAGCATGTGAGCATGTGTAGCAGATAAATATGGCAATAAACATGTGTAGCATTCCAAAACAACAAGAATCATGTAAGCACCCAAAGATAACATGTGAAAGCATTTCAAGTATGGCATGTGAGCAATGTGAGCATCAAATATGGAAATTATGTGGCATCATATGTATAAAAACAACTTGTATGCATGATATTCATATTCGCTTAAATTAATCACAATGAAGATGATGAAGGTAATTCGGGAGCAGCTATATAGATTGGTTATTGGAAAATCAGAAATGGAGATGATAGATGTTGATGGTTGCAATCTGATTTGTATGGCTGTGGACAGATCGTGAGGAGTGGTGCATTGCTGTTGGGATTTGGAGATTGGATGTATATTGGGTGATGAGTGATATGGTGGTGAGTAGGTGTAAGGTGAGGGATTTGATGAGGTGTTGCGAGATGGAATTGGTACTGCAGATGATAGCAAGCTGCCTGGCCGTGGCTGGGTTTTGATTAATGATGTAGGCTAGACAAGAATAAAGAGATGGGATTGTAAGTGTAGTTGGACAGGTGTTTAGATAATTATGTGAGTGGAAGCTTGGGTTTGGTGCTTGGTGGGACTAAAATAGCAATGGGTATGACACGGTGGGGAATCACGGAAATAGAGTTGCGGTGATGACGATTTTTCCATGGCCAGGTAGCCGGGTGCATGAGGATTATAGGTTGCAAGCTTGGGTGGCTGGGAAGGCACGATAGTGTGTCGGTTGGAGTAGATTAGGTGTTGCTGGGTTTATATGGGAATGGTGGATGACCAGGTGGCTTGGTTTTGGACAGGATGGCTGGGTAATTGAAGATATGGGCAGCAAGTGGAATGAACAATATATGCATAAAAAAAAACTTAATAGAAAGACAGAAACAAACCGACTTACCTCATTCTCTCTCTATGTTCTTCTCTACTTCTTCTTCTTTTCTGTTCTTCCCCGTTCATTCTTCTCTTTCCCGCAGCTCTCCATTTTCTTCTTCTTTTTTCCCCAAAATCGTGAGCCTCTCCCCCTCTTCACGTTTTTCTTTCTTTATTTCTCCTTCTTTTTTCTCTCTTCTTTCCTTCTTTTTCTCCCAAAATCGTGAGCCTCTCCCCCTCTTCACGTTTTTTCTCTTTCCCCTCTTTTTTCTATCTTCTTCCCTTACTTTTCTCCCAAAACCCTGCCCCAGAAGCCTTTCACGTTTTTTCTCTTTCCCCTCTTTTTTCTCTTTTGGAAATCCTCTCAACTCCTAAATCTTCTACCTTTTTAGAAAAAATCTAGAAACCCTAAATCTTCTCCATTTTCACGTCCTCTCTCTCCCTTTTTTTTTCTCTTTTGGAAATCATCTAGAAACCCTAAATCTTCTCCCTTTTCACGTCCTCTCTCTCTCTTTTTTTTCTCTTTTGGAAATCATCTAGAAACCCTAAATCTTCTCCCTTTTCACGTCCTCTCTCTCTCCTTTTTTTTTCTTTTTTGGAAATCATCTAGAAACCCTAAATCTTCTCCCTTTTCACGTCCTCTCTCTCCTTTTTTTTCTCTTTTGGAAATCATCTAGAAACCCTAAATCTTCTCCCTTTTCACGTCCTCTCTCTCCCCTTTTTTTCTTTTTTTTTTCCTCCCAAAACCGAGCTCTCCTAAAACCCCCACGTTTTTTCTCTTTCTTCTTTCCTTTTTTTTTCCAACAAAATCTTTTGGATTCTTTTAGAAACCCTAAATCCCCCTTCTCCTTTTACGTCTCCTCTCTATCCCTTTTTTCCTTTTTTTTCTCCCAAAATTGAGGTTTTTTAAAACCCCCACGTTTTTTCTCTTTCTTCTTTCCTTTTTTTTTTTCTCAAAATTTTTTAGATTTACTCCAAAACTGAAATCTCTCCCTCTCTCACGTCTCCTCTCTCTCATCTTTCCTCTTTTTCTCAAAATATTTTGGATTTTATCATTTATATATAATAATATATATATATATATACATATATACACATATATTTAATAATATATATATATACAATATATATAATATATAAATACTATGCACATGGATGAACTGATTCAAAATGGGTTGAGACTGGCTTGGGTTGACTGAGTTAAACTGATTTGGGTTGAGCTAGGTTGGACCAGAACTGGCTTGAACTGAGTTGACTGGATTGATTGGAATTAATTAGATTTTCTTTCTCTATTATTTCATGGGCCATTTCCGCTGTCATCCCGCACGAAATTTTCTGATAACCTATATTCCAAATTTTCTATGTTCACTTTGTATAACATAAAAAATGAGGAATATTAGAACTCGAATCACCTCATTTGGAAATAAAATGGTCAACTTATGACTTTCTGAAGTTTAAGTAGGCCAATTATCGATAATTTAGCTGACCATTCTGCATGGGATCCTTCAGAGTCTTTTACCGAAAATCCTTTACGTCCACTTTGTAGAGTACTAAAAATGAAACATAATGAAACTGAAATTACCTCATTTGGATATGAAATGATCAAAATATGAATTTTTGAAGATTAAATGACCATTTTCATATGTAATTTTGCGTGAGACCCTCCGGAGACTTCTACCCAATATTTTCCACGTCCACTTTGTAGGACATCACAAATGAAGAATAATGGCTTTGGAATCATCTGAATACGACGTAGAACGGAAAAGATATGAAGCTTTAAAGTTCTAACGATAACTTTGTATGCAAGCTTGCATGGGGCCCACTGGTGACTTCTACCGGAAATCCTTTATGTTCACTTTGAAGAAGACTAAAAAAAGGAATAATGACACTTAAACCATATGATTCAGATGTCGGATGATCAAGATATGATGATTTGAAATTCAAACAATCCAACTTACGATAATTTGCATGAAAGCCCCTGGGATTATTTATGATAATTTCAGAAGCCTCCCTTGTACGTATCATCCGATTAAAATGATCATATCTTCTTCATTTGATGTCAGAATCGAGCAATTCTGGTCTCATTTTGAAGATAATTCTATGACCTAGGCATCTATGCAAAATTATAACCCGTGACCTTGCTGTGGGACCCATTGAAAACTTCATCAAATTCACAGTAAAAAATCCAAACTTTCAATCACCTTTCTTCCTTTTGTTGTCCACACACCAGCATGACTTTGTTTAGCTGGGATGACAAAAATGGGGTGCTTACAATGAGTAGCAAAAATTTAATTACAATGGAATTTTATATGGTATTTTCTAGCTGATACTTTTTTAGTGGGTGAGAGTTTTTGAGATGGTGGTTGTTAGGTTCCTTGCTGAGAAGAATTTTCCTTTTTTGCTTTATAGGTCCTCGAGTTGTGTCCAATTAGTTTACAGTAAGAACATCTAACAGAAGAAGTTTTGTTTCTAGTTTGACTACCAGGTTTTTCCTTAAATTCTTTTCTTCTTTTCTTAGATGGCCTACCAGCTTTCTTCCTATAACGTGGAGGTTGTATCAGAGGACCATTTTCACCGCTCTTGAAGGTGGTCAAGCCATGCATACCATGTAAAACCTCAGTATAGGAGAGCATAAACTTTTCAGAAGAGAAATATGATGATACATAATCTTCTACATTCCCTCTCTTGAACTGAATTGCAGCTGTCGCATGCTTACATGGAATTCCAGTAACTTTCCATGCACAACACTCACAAATGTTCTTCTTCAAATCTACTACTTACCTACTGCTTCCATCATTAATCTCGAACTTGTCTGGACCACTTGACAGTACACTACATCTTCTAGATGTATTTTGAGCCACATTTAATTTTTTCTAAAATGAAGGTGTCAACTTACCCTTCAACATACAACCATTCTTGAATCTACTCTGCATCCTTCTTGTAAGTTGTACTCTGATTTCATCAATTAGTAAGAGAATGAGCTTGTACCTAACGGGATTAATCCAGTTGTTGAAAGATTGACATATTATTAGTGACATGGTCACTTTTAATGTTGTTGTCAAAGGCATGTTTAACCCAGGATGAGACTAAAATTCTCATCATCTAATCAAAGGCTTCCCTCTTAACCACCTTTATCTCATCCAGTGTATTGTTGAAGGCTTCAAAGGCTTCAACATTGGTAGACTTATATGCAGTCCAAAACAATCTCCTAAGCAATAAACCTTGAAATTTACCCGTAAAATTACTGTATAAATGTCTACAGCATAACTTTTGATTGGCAGTTGATAAAATTTCAGTAATTGCTTCAGACAATCCTTATGAATAAGAAATAAGAATGTCAGAGGAATCATTTTGATGCTTTAAACTAGATGTCATAGTATTTTTTAAATTGAAAAATAAATTTATTATGGTTTACATGAATGTAAGAGTATGCCCATCAAGATCAGTAGATATTGCATCAGATAATGCAGTCAAGAACCAAGTCCAACTATCCTTGTTCTCACATTCAACTACACTATAAATAAGAGAAAACAGATCATTATTGGCATCCATTGATGTAGCTGCCAAAAGAATCCCACCATATCTCCCTTTCAAGTGACAGCCATCAATACTAATAAATGACCTACATCTCTGAACAAACCCTTTCTTGCATGCTGCTAAACAAATAAAAACCCTTTTAAAGACTAGATTCCCTATTAAAGTAGACATGTCTTCAAATTGTAACTTGAATGAACTCCCAGGTTCCTCTGTACTAAAGCCTCACCATACTTTTGCAAGGATGCATATGACTACTTATGTGCTGAGATAGACTCCTTCTTAGCCAAGTCCTTAGCCATTAACCGTGAATGGTATAGTTGCCCTTTGCTTGGTTTAATCCCATATCTTGCAAAAATAGCAGTCTCCATGCTCTTTGTTTTAATTTCTGGATCTGCTCTTTGCCTGTTAGCAAGTTTTTTGGCTATCTAGTCCGAAGTGGTATTTTTATTAACTTCTACCCTAGCACAAGTATGTATAGAGGTAACCCTTCCCACTTTAAAGGTACGATCCAGTTCAACAACAACATGAATTGACCATGGACACCCATCACTTGTACATATAACAGTCATCATCTTCGCCTCATTTTTCATCCTTATTACATTTTTCTTTTCTTGGATAATAAAATCTTTTAAAGCTCTCCTGTAAGAGTAAACATCCTCAAATTTCTGTCCAACCTGAATGTTTACCTTTTCCAATTGATCAATATCAATCTCATTGTCTCTGTCACTGGTTTCCTGCTCATCTTCACCTTCTTCCATTTCTGACGAAATGATACTCTCCTCTTCCTCTCCATCTTCATACTCTTCATGATCAGTAGATAATTCTCTATCATCTTCAAGACTAATATTCCAATTAGTATCTAAAGGATCATCATCATCTTCACTACCTTCACCATCATATTCACTACCTTCACTTATGGCTGGTTCTTTGCCTGTCCTCCTTACTGCTACCACCACTAGTTTTATCTGATATCTTGGTACCGGTAGTGCTGGGCACCTTCTTCGAAGGCCTACTAACAACAATTTTCTTGAAGTTTGGAAATGATATGGAAAATGTAATGGTAGTAGTCAAGGGCTCTTCATGGGTAGGCACTTTGACAACAGTATCAGCTATAGTCTTGGACCCTTCATGGGTAGGCAATCTCACAACAATATCAACTGTAGTCTTGGGCTCCTCATGGATAGGCACTGTGCCAAAATTTTCCTTCGATGTCCTACGAGGTCTAGGTTTACCTATCAATGCTCCAGAATACCCATTGATAGTGTAATCATCTTGCATGGCGTCACCCACAGTGACTCCATAGATGTGCAAGGAGAATACCTTTACCAGCTTCTTGTGTAAGGATTCTCATCATCTTTAGCATATCTAAGTCATTAATTACATCCATGTGACCACCCTTAGGCAGCTCAGCCCTAACAGAGAAGTTGACATTCTTACCATCTGGAATGTGAGATAGAACTGTGAAATAAGCATCGTACACCAGGTCTATCAACCCATATCTATCTTCATCTACTAATTTCATTTCTGTGCGATCCTCGCATATGTAATAGATAGAAACTTTATCGGTCATTGTACTGTTTATATGATGAAAAATAATCAATTAAAAGATATCAAAAAAAAAAAAAAAAGAAAAAAAAAAAGAAAGAAAAAGAATTAAGGTATCAAAACAAAATGACATCAATGCAGTGAGTTGGTCCCCCAGTCCCCACCTGTCTATATGGCAGACACAGTGTAAAAAATACAATTGTTGTATCCAAGTAGAAATAAAACAATGTATATATATCAACAATATTTATGCAACTTTACAGTCCCCAGACCCCACCTGTCTATATGGTCCCCAGACCTCCTTGGAAGGTTTCACAGAGACAATATTGAAACTTTTGACTCTTTGATATATCAACAATAATGTATATGTATGAACAATATTGACACTTTTACAAGGGTATCAGAGTATGATATTTTGACATTTCAGACTCTTATTTATAAGCCCAAGTTTCAACTTTTGACATTTAAGACTCTTATTTATTTGTCCCCAGTCCCCACCTGTCTATATGAGCCCAAGTAACAACTTTTGACACTGCTATTACTGTCTGCAGTCATCTGAAGTTATTGCAACTTGTTTACCTGCTATTACTTTGAGCTCTGTTTCCCAAGCTCAAACGAACAACCAAACTGCAAATAACAAAATCTAGATCTAAAGAATCAGAAAAGCAACAAAACCACTCACAAAACAAATAAAAAAGAAACCAACAATAATAAACAACCTTTATTTTGTACGAACAAAAGAAAAAGAAGAACATTACTTTAAGTCGACAAAGGGTATATATCATACTCTGAGACCAGGGGATATACATCATGCAAGTTTAATGTCAAACAAAAGACAGGGGATATATATCATGCAAGTTCAATGGCAGACAAAAACGGTGTGGGGACCAAATGAGAACACTACTTCAATGTCGACAAAAGAGGACACTACTTTAACAAGAAATGAAACAAAATATTTCAATGTTGACAAAAGATAACTATTTTAAGAATAGACAACAAACGGATAAAAAAAAGGGAATCCAGAAAACCTAGGAATAATACTAATCAAATAGATTCGACAAAAGAAAACACTACTTTATGAAATTTCCTACTTTAATGTCGACCAAACCCATGCTAAACAAGAACAATGTCGAGGGAATAACTATAAAATTAGGAAGAATCCCAATGTTAACTTTCAGGTTAGGGTTTTAGACCTCAAGATTTTGGAAAACTGTTGGAGAGGGTGATCTTCCTATCGGTGGTCTTCAACGACTACGAAGAGATTGCCTTTTCGTTGCCCCAAAATCTCTGATGTTTTCCTACCTTCGTCGGTGAACTAGGATGGCTACCCCAAAATCTCTAAGTTGTAGAAGATAACCACTGACGAAAAAGTAGAAGTTCATAGAATTGTTAGGGAAGAAGAAGTTCACAGAGTAGTCAGGGAAGAAGGGCTTCAGCTTACCTAGTCGGGGAAGAAGCGTCTCACACAGTTGTCAGCAAAGTAGGGTTTCACAGACTCGTCGCGTAAGGAGAACCTCGAACTGTCAGTGGGGTTTTTTTTACTTTTACTATTGGAAAAATTTGGGGATAGGGTGTCTAACTTTAAGGGTAAAATGGTCATTTAACATTGCAGTAAGGGTAATATTGTCCCAGAAAAATTCAAATTGAGATGATCATGTCATCATCTAACGGGATTCAACTAACAAAGTGGGTTTCTTTTAGTATTTCTGTCAAACGTTTGGATAATAGATAAAATTAGGTGAAAAGTGTGGGTAGTAGGTCGAATTTCAAATACTTGTTGGGTTGTAGATCAAAATTTTTCTGTACACAACAATGGTCTTGTAGCTAGTGATCCAGTTGAATTTTTCAACCCTAATACTCAAGGAATTCGATTTAAAAATTAAGCAATCACGTTCTGATACCACTTAAATCTTCTAATTCTTTTATGAAAACTCTCAAATATGTTGGTACCCATGATGGATAAGATAGCAAGAGAGAAAACAATTTATAGTGATTTGGCATAGACAATCTGCATTAATCCACTCGTAAGCTTCTTGTTCAAAATCCGCTATGGATGTCTCCTTTATAGGTAGGATGTAAACCTTTAACCATAGTCACACAAATCTAGCCACATCAGCATTGCTCACATAGAACTACAATGAGGAATGAATATGACACAAAATTGAAGTACAAATATAAGCTTGAAACAATCCAACATCGGAGTAATGCTCACTACCCTTCAATGTTCTATTCAAGATGATGCTTAAAGAGTTGCGAAATAAATACAAATTGAATGCTTAAGTTTAAATTGCTCTAGATAGTTATGATTAATAATAATAAATCTCCAATATATAACTTAACTTCCAATGGTTAGAAAACTAGCCGTTATTAAGTAGATTGGTTGACCAAATGATAGCGTCGATCGGCCTCTCGAAAGAGTCATTGGAGAATAAGAACATTGAGAGTATTTGCCTAAGGCAAAAAAGATATCGTTCGAAAGAAAGATCAATTGGACACCGTCCGATGAAGAACACATACTCTCGGCTGACACCAACCATTCTATAGTTTGTTGATCGAGGTCACCGCCTGTTCTATGGACAAAAACAATGAAGGCTTGAAGCATTGACCATTTGGTTCGATCAACTAGTCAACAGACTACTACCTTACTTCCAACTAAGTAAGCTGGATTTTATGCTATTTATAGTTGTTTTGTTTTTTCCTTGGAGCTTTGCGTGTGAGGTGAGATTGAAACTTATGACCTCTAGTTTATTACTTCTTGCAAGGTGTGTCTAAAACTTTAGTCCCACATGGGAAGTGGGAGAAACCTTGAAAGGGTATACAAAAAAAGTGTACGAAATGAAACAGTTTCGATTTTACAATGCGGTTTAATTTGGGTTCGATGTGTAGTGAGTAAAATCAAAATCCAACCATTAAACAATTTTGTTAGTGAGAAAGAAAGGAAGAGAGTTTGGAACAAAGGAGGGAGAAAGCCAAAGAAGGAAAGCATTAAAATAATTTTAAGAAAAATTTCACCCACCTCCCCTGTCTTTTGTTTTTAAGTCATCCAACCTCTGAGTTTGCGATTAATTACACACGCACCCTCACTGTTAACTTGACTAACAGAAAATGCGAAATGAACTAACTACCTTCCCATATTAACTTGATTAACGAATAACAATTTTGCCCTTCGTTTCAACTGTTTTAAGAGAATAAAAAGAAAGTACTTTTCAAAACAACCGTCCGCCCTTTTCCAAGGTTTGATACATTCTTCCGTTTCTGAAAAAAATAAAAATAAAAATAAAAATAAAAACTAATGCAACTGTATACAGAAAAAGTGTACCAAATCTTCTCTACTTCTGTACATACATACCCTCTCTTATTTTAAATATTGACTAGAAAAATGAAGTCTTTCATCTACCGTGACTGATCGGATATTAATCAGAGTGGGGGCCCAAGATTAGAACGTTTTATTAATCAGGCCAGACCGCAACCAATCAATTTCAATTGGGTTAACCGATGCGGTTCACAATAATAAATGACTCCTATTTGTGGTGATGTGGCCCAATGGCCTTGTGAATATCCGAAGAAGATATTTCATATTTGTGGTGATGTAGGTAGCCCAATGGCCCCTTGTGACCATTCCGAAGAAGTGAAAGCGACTCTAAGACTTTTTCTGGGCCGTGTTTGGACAAGAAGTCAGCCAGGCGCTTTTCAGCTTTTGGTGGCCACACCTCAAGTCCTCAAGTCCGATTGGGTCAAGGTATTGAATGCTAATACTGTTGTAGTCAAGAATGATATAGAGAACCCTTTTTCTTTTCACATCTTTTGAAGTCAACATAAATACTTCACATTCCTCCCCATGTATGAGTCCTACATATGGGGTTTTTGGCCTACATGATTTTCTGTAATAGTAGCAAGTCCCACCTAAATAGTAGAGAGGTGATGATTTAATAAAGAAATTAGCAGGTATTATTTAATTGGTCCTCTCACTTGTCTCTGATTTCAAATTTCAGATGGTTGGATTCCAATTTAACATCTAAGAACTTGATAGCATTGTGTGCACATACTTCAAAATCATTAGCCAACACACAAAAGGACTTTAAGAGAGTATTCAAAAGGTACATGAAGACTTCATCTTGGATTGAAATTTGATCCAGGATACTTAAAAATTATTAGCCAAAAGAAAATGACTTTAAGAGAGTATTCAAGAGGTACATGAAGACTTCATCTGGGATTGAAATTTCACCCAGGATTAGAATTAGATGATTGTGATAACATATCTATCAATTTTTTTTGTAATACGTAATTGGAAACAATTTAGGGAGCAGCCAATGTAAAAAGTCATGCTTCCAGGACCAATGACCAGGTTTAAATCTTGAGAGTGACCACTTTGCCTAAAAACACCAAAGGTTATCACCAACTCTAAACAGGTAATGCCAACATTGGAACAATTTGCTTCTACCATACACACCCTTTCATACTATGGTTTATAGAATAAAGAAAGGGGAGTATGTATCATAAATGCAAAAAAGATATTGAAATGAAGCTTCCCCAAAGGACATATACAACACTGAATTCCAACAAATAACTAATGGCGAAATAGAAGATTAACAAACTGAGATATGACAATAACAAGTAATAAACTATTAGTTACACATATTCTACTAGTCTCGGTCAAAAATTGAAACAAGTAATGCCAACAGTATCCATTATTGCCATGTATGAAATATTAGTTTCTTCTTTAGGATCACATCAGACTTGTTGCTATCATTTTCTCTTCTCTCTCCCCCGCGGCTAATCCAAGTTATGTTGGATAAGGAAGATGTTATCACTACCAGATCTATTGATGAGGTTAAAAAGAAAAACTTATCAAAACCAGAAATAAATGACATAAGAGATAATGACACTTCTTTCCATTTCTTGCTTTCCCTTCCTTTATGGATTATGAGTCCATGACAATGGGTTCTGGAAGGGGAACAAACTGTAGAGGTGCGATATCGGAATTGAGGGGCATGTGAGGTACAACTAAATTCTCCTTTGGTCTCACAATAAGCCCAAGTACTTTCCTCACTTCATTTGCCAGCTCTATCACATAGTCGTCTTCATGACCTGTTGATACATTTACACAATGATTCAATGTTAATTCGGTGTACAGGGTATTTTTTTCTAACAAAGAAAGCGAATAAAGAGATGTGGAGAATTGTTAGATTATACAAGAAAGGGCTTGATTAATGAATCCCACACATTAAAACTGGTGGGGGGAAAGGTCAATAATTTCAGTTTTTTATCTAACGAAGTTTCAAAGTTATCATTTCAAGTAAGATTTTATGTTCAAATTGGATCTCCAAGGATTTAAAACTCAATAAGACGAGAAAAGTTCCACAAACAAAATACAATCTTACCTATATCAAACAAGGCTTTCTCCAAATTAAAAAGGTAGTTTCTGTTGTTTCCACATGGCCCAACAGCCGTTGCAATTTGTCTGAAACATAGGAGGACGATTCAGACGGAAGAAATCAAGGAAGAGAAGATGACAAAAGGAATCACAAAGGAATCACATTCTCTTTATTCACCCACCACCAAAAAAAGAAAAAAAAGAAGAAGAATTCCATTGTTGTTACCTAGCCATTTTTTCTAATGGGGCTGGCCCTAAATAATACTTGTTTGACTCCTTGTCTGGAGTTGATTTGAATCTGCAAAATTAAAATTGATAAAGGTTATGGACTTGCATTTATGCGACCTTTTCATTCCCAACTTATACTAGATTCTAAAGTGCGAAACAGTCAACAACTTGGGCACTTTTCTTCAAAAAATTCCCTATATCAGACAAAACTTTTACATGTAAGCTGCATGACTTTCACAAAACTACAGAAGGTGTTGAATTGGTCATTTGTATCCTTTTCAACACCAAAACCCATCTGTGTCCTAGTTACCTACGATGGCAATTTCTTCAAGCTAATAATCAAATAATTCAAATTGAAATAGTTGGCATCTTTGGAAGTGAGGACTTTAGAATCTTACACCAACACCCTTGTTAGGAAAGGCTTTACTGTCTCTCCCTCCTGAAATTAAAATAAGCACAAACGAAGGGATAAGTAACAAAGAAAACATATTAGAAGTTCCAAGTATTTGGCACCAACACGATTCCGAAAACATGAACTCACTGTGTAAAAGTTCACAAGAGCCTTCTGATCATATTCGGATTCTCTTCTCTCCAAGTACTAGAAAGTAAAGAAAAGAAAGTACTTATCAGTTCCAATATTTTTTTACTTACCCAAAAAAAGGTAATGAAAACATAGTTCAATTTCTAATGGCAGTTACTTGTGTGGAAGATAGATTTGGATTTGATAAACAGACAGCATATCAGGATAAAAGTACATACTTCCATTGCCACTCTTTCCCTTTCTGGACCTCCTTTTACACAGTATGCAGCACCCCACTGGAAGATGATCCCAAACATGAGTGTGAGCAAAAAGTATTCAATTTCCACAAAAAGAAGAACAAATTGATAAAAATCAGTTACTCTAAAATGCATGGTTTCCTAAAATAGGCTTTTATTCTCATTCCTTAGGGGATGATGCAAATTATAAAGTACAAATTAACATATTTTAAATCCCAATTGCATATATGCTAGAAATTGAGTTTGCATTATCCAACTTGGAAAACAGCTACAATATGCTCGCGGAACGTCAAAATGTCAATGACTATTTCCTCTTTGCAAACTATGGTATTTATTGTGGCTCAATGAGGATGGAATGGAGAAGTTACAGGCAAGAGACATCAAAACAGGTTCTACTTACGCAAATGTCTCCTTCGCTGGCTTCCAGAGTCAAAGTTCTTGCCGGATTTTCAGGTGTACCCATGTGATCAATGCATGCTGAAACAGAACAATAGCAAACGTGCACAAACATCAGCGAATCCTCAGAACTACTGAACCCGTCAATGGCAAAAATGACAACTGTAAAAGTTAGATCAGGCATATATGAGCTTTCTCGACTGGTTCAAGAAAACTTACCAAGATCAAAGACCCGCCTGTAATCCTTGATGAAGCCTATAACGCTCTCATCGAATTCAAATCCTGGGTTCCATACCAATGAACCGTAGCCAAAAACCCACAAAACCATGATTGGATATATCCTGAGAAGTAGCATATGTTTCAGTAAAGGGGCCTCAAACAAGCCAAACTTTGGTTGTGTGTGGTTAAATAAGAAAAACTGATAAATGTAAAGTATCTGCGCAGTTGGTTGGTCTCCTGTCTCACATTGTGCCTTAAGGCTAGGGTTTCAGGTTTAAGACAAGAGAACAATTGCTTGTTCCTTCTGGGGCTATTTAGCCAAAGGAGATAGTCTTAGCTTATACGAAAGGGACAGCGTGCATTAATTTAGAATTGAACCAAGGAATGTATGATTTTGTGCAGTGGAGCAAACTCAATAGATGGAAATTATTAGCTATCTTTCTGGATTTCAGAACAAATTGTGAAACAGAATAACGAAAACCGGAAATTATGCAAGTAGAACGAGGCAATTAAATGAAACAAGAAACACTAACAAAGAGATTGATTCAATGGAGATGAAACAAAACTGAGCAGATCTCTTAGCAGCAAAAGAAATCAAGCAAAATCTGGCTTGTTTAGTTGCCTTACAACGAGAGATAAATCGAACAGAGAACAAAGACAATGGCCGTTGCAATGGTTTCTGCAAACCCTTGTTTTTAATGGCAGAGAAAACTCCCAAGAGTATGATTCTACTTTCTCTCTCTTCACTCCCTCTGCTTCGGTTTTTCCGTTTCAATCTCGATACGGAGAACAGATTTGGGAGAAGGAGAGAATTTATAGAGGGGCCGAAAAGAAAAAACTGAATTCCAACTGTCTGAACACGTGTGGACCCACCATGTATGTGAATTTGATGCATATACACCGGAATGCATGCATGCATGAGATGTGGATTTGAGTCATTTGACAACCAAATCATTGTTAAACCCGGTTTGGCATTGACCCAATTGATGGAAAGGTTTTTGTTTGACTGGTTCGACCACGGATGGGATTTAAGATTCTGCCCCTTTTTATGGCTGTTGCCATTGGTTCTAGTCCGAAGCTTTTGGTGTGGAAACTTGTCAAAAAAGAAGCAAGTTAGGCAATAGAGGGTGGGTTCGAAAACCTTGTGACCACTCTGATGCCTAAATCAGAACTGAAACAAGCAGATGAAATTCTGTATATCAGAATACGAGAATTCATGTAGATGATGTCAAAACAATTTTGACAAAAGGAGAGCATAAGGCTTGTTTGATAAAACTTCTGCTTTAGATTTTGGATTTCGATTCAGAATAAGGATTCTACTTTAGGCTACTTCAGGATTATTTGGGAGTAAAAATATGTTTGATAACACATATCTAGAATAGATTCTAGAGCATCTTTGGAACAGAAACATGTTTGATAAACACTATCCCCCAATCGAAGTCTAGAAAAGTGGTGGGAGTAGTGGTGGGTGGTGGGTGGTGGGTGGTGGGTGGTGAGTGGTGGGTTTTGTGAAGAAGGGAGGAGTATAAAAAATGAGAACTTCTATTTTACTTTCTTTCTTCTCCCAAAGATTGCTCAAAAAAAAAAAAAAGTCAATTTGAATCCGGTTCAATCCATAGGAGCTCAAATCCAATTATCCCCCAATCGAAGTTTAGAAAAGTGGTGGGGGTAGTGGTGGGTGGTGGGTGGTGGGTGGTAGGTGGTGAGTGGTGGGTTTTGTGAAGAAGGGAGGAGTGTAAAAAAAATGAGAATTTCTATTTTACTTTTTTTCTTCTCCCAAAGATTGCTCCAAAAAAAAAAAAAGAGTCAATTTGAATCCGGTTCAATCCATAGGAGCTCAAATCCAATTAGGCTTACCAAATGGGATTGTACTCCAAAATGGCTCATTGAGAATCAAAATCCATAGAATCCAGAATCGAGTTTTATCAAACAGGTTCTAAGAGTGCTAAAAGTTGGATCCTGTTATCTTTGTTCTGGCTGATATATATATATATATATATATATATATATATATATATATATATATATATATATATATATATATATATATATATATATATATATATATATATATATATATAAGAGAGAGAGAGTCTAGAGGAGGTTTTGATTACTTCTTTGATTTCAAGCAGTTCCAATATGTCAAGATATGTTTATGGTAATGTACTGTACTCCACTACTTATGATAGTGGGTAGTTGAGGGAGGAAAATGTTCCTGCGATCTAATCCCTTGAAAGTTGAGGTCCAATGCAACATTAAGACCTTCTAGTCCACTTGATGTAGATCCTACGGACGATCTACCTTAATAGATCCCACGATCCCGGCACGGATGAGGATTCCTTGATAGAGGGTCCTTTGCTATCCGGTACGTGGCTATATCAGAGGATCTTCCCATAATCATGCTAATCTACGGTTATCCCCAAGATCGTGGGGATAATCCTTATGGATTCCTATTTGGGGGGGTCCTTATTTGTCAATATTAGTGGTAATGTTCATAATTGTTGGACCAAAAGTCTCATGGTCCATACTCCTTTATTGTCATGTGGCAAGTCGGATGCATGAGACCGAAATCTTATGGATTCCTAAATAGAGTTTGCCACGTGGCAAAACAAAATACTAGAAAAATATCTAGACTACTAAAAGGGTGCATAAATCTTTTTTTCCTGATACTTAAAGGATGCATAGATTACCAAAGAATGAATGAACAAATAGGAGGGAGTAAATAATTGAATTTAATGATGAAATTGTCATATTACCCTTTCATTGGCACACCTAAGGCTGCATTTGGAATGTATTCTTGGAATGCATTCTAGGTCAAGAATATCTCATAAGATGACAAAAACATTATTTCATGTGCATTAGAAAACCCATCCATTATGGAACACACTCTTTAGTCCATTCTGAATTTCAAAACCCATTTTGTAACGCATTCTTTAGCCCATTCCGAATCCTAAACCTAGAACATAGAATGTGCAAAAGTGCACATTACCGAAATGGGTTGCATTGTCTAATGTATTTTATGATTTTTATCTTAAAAATATATTATTGACTTAGAATGCATTCTAAGAATATATACAAAATGCATTCCATTGTATACATTGGATAGAGATAGAGAGGCTATGTCATTAGCCATCTGTCTATCTATCAAACTTCGAAGACAAAATACACTGATGGTGGATTCATATAACCCACCCATCATGAATGAGATCTATCAATGATCAAAGATCTATCAAATTTGGTTTAATATAAAACCAACTCGGTTTGAACTCCGGTTCATGTCTGTCGAGTCAATCCCATCATTCGATGTGGATGCTTTGGTACAACTAATTGATTTGGTGTTAGCGTGCCCTTCCATGCAAGGTAAATTTGACTTTTTTACTTGGTTGTAATGGAAAGGTACATTGAACCTGGACGCTTGTGTTTAATGCCGGTGGTCGGTGGATAGAAACTTGTTGGTAGCTGTTGTTTTGGATGTCTGACTTGTCTCAGAGAATTCAGGTGTCAAAAAAATTAAAGGCACGAATACCATTGAAACTTTGACAAACTGAAGCGTCTGTTTTAAGTTTAAACCCCAAGATTCAATGTATCTAGACATTTTGATATTTTCTATTGCCTTGTTCCATCAGGGTCTAAATCGTCCTTTCTTAAGGTTAGGGTTTGGGAGGAGATTTGACTCCCATCAGTAGATGCTTGACACATGAGAATCAATTAGGTTTGAGTAATCCATCCGAACTCGTAAGGTAAATGATAAGGGATGTCGGTTTATGCATCAGTTCAGATGGATGGCTTGGATCCAACAGAAGTTCACTTGTCGGGCATCGATTGGTAGGAACTGAATCTCCTCCTGAACCCCTGAGACGAGACGATTTGAATTCAGACTAATTAATAAGTTTTTCTTTTTACTTACCTAAAAAAAAATTTATCAGACCAGTTTTCCATAATAAAAACAAAAAAACTTGATTATGATGTATACATGTACTTTAAAAAAATAAAAAAAAATATATACGTGTAATCAATTAACTGGGAAAAAAAAATTCCACACGGTGAATGTGGATCCATTCCCATGTCTTTCCATATTAATATATTTTTTTTCCTCTTCTTTGACATTATTTTTAATTGCGGTCATGAAGGTATGATTATGATGTGCATTAATTTTGAGATTGAATCATTAGTCTAGATTGAATTGGTCTAGATTGAATTGGTCTGAAAGTGATTTAAAGTATGATTATGATGGAAAAAATTCATCTAACCCTCAAAAATTATGTCAAATTCCACCTACTATCCAATAGTTTTCAGAAAATCTAACCAGCCCCATTTAACTGAGAGACTTGACTGAATATGTAAGTGGACAGTCTTGCTCTTTTAATTTGAAACTTTAAAACATTAAAATGAGATAAAATTACTAATTTATCCCTTTCTATTCTTTTTTCTTTCTCCAAATTTCTTTTCTTCTTTATTGCAATTCTATTCGGTTCAGATCCCTAATATCATATCTCCATCGTCTCTTCTCTATTGCTATTCGGTGACTCTCCAGTTTAGAAGCTTCGGTATCCCGTCGGTAACATCCAAAGTCCGGCTTCGGCAACATTTTAACTACTTACTCTCCATTTGCTTCTGCTGGTTCTGTAACTGATTCTGTGAGCCCAAACAGAGTCCCACAGATTAACAATGAACTAACCTTACTGTCGAGGAATCGACAAAAGTTCTGTCGGCTGTCGGCTGTCGTTTGAACCCACTCCTTCACTATGAGGGAATAACTAAAGATTCAATTCATAACTATATAATGTTTGTAGGCAACTGACTGTGGTAATTTCATATTAGGGTTTCATACCTGAAGATTGGGAAAAATATACAAATGGAGGTTCGTGCAATCTCTGATAGGGGGTTTCCGATCGTCGTTTGATGTCGAATCTTTGCCCTAAAATATCTAGAGCTTCCTTCCTACCTCGTACTAGAAGAAAGCAGACTCTGCGGATTTCTTCTCCTTTCTACAGAGAAGCAGAATCCATCGTCGACGAAGATGGTTGACTGTAGTTGTCGCAGCTAACTGCTGGTTAAATAAAGCACAGGTTGCTGGTTGTCGTCGCCGACTACAAATGGACAGCACACTGTAGTTAATAAGAAGGTTCCACCGTTGATAGTCGTCGGGGAAGAAAGGTTTCGAAACAGGGTTTTTCCTTTTTTACTTTTACTGTTGAAGAAGAATATTTGGTAAGTAAATGTATTTTCACTTGGGGGGGCATTATCGTCTTCTACTGCAGAGAAAATGGCAATATTATCTTAATATTTGCAACTAACGAGACTATACTAACGGGTGGGGTCTATTTGACTAACGGTGAAAATATTTTGGGTGGTAGATGAGACATTTGGAAACCTTTCGGAGGGTAGATGAGACTTTTGAAAATGTTGAGGGTCAGATGGAATTTGACATAGTTTTTGGGGGTTAGATGAAATTTTTTCATTATGATGTGTATTAATTTTTAGACTGAATCAATAGTCTAGATTGAATTGGTCTGAAAGTGATCTAGACTGAACTATTACTGGACCTTAAATCCTAAACTGATTTGAAAAATTAGATTGATGAACTCAAACCCAAAAATAGTCCTAACCAAATCGATTTAGATCGAATATTAAACTTTTTATTTCACTACTTTAGCTTTTTCGATGGACTTAATGGGTTCTTACTGGTTTCAACCCAAACTAATCTGATAACAATCTGATAAGTTAAGCTTGATAACAACTCAAAAATCAAACCAGCCCGTTAGTTAACGTGCACAGTGTAGTCCACCCAATTTGAACCTCTTAAATGGAAATGTTTTGGTCAAGCACTATAAAGCCCAACACTGATTTGGTCCAGACTGAAACGGACCCGACCTGCCAGTTGACAGCTCAAATGGAAGGAGCTCGTATCCAGTTGTGTAGTCCTTTTGGCCATGATATAACGGTTGGAGTGCATTGATTGATTCTAGCCGCTGGATCAATCATTGGACCAACTGCACAACTTGAGACGAGCCAAATCGATGCCCATATGGACCTAAATTAAAGATCCCGTTTACCATACCTACATTGGTGTGACATGAGAGATTCTCTTTACTCTTAAGGTTACGAAGAACCCTCTCCTTTAATTAATTGATAAAATGTAAAAAAAAAAAAGAAAAAAAAAAAAAGAAAAAAAATGTAAGAAACTACTACCATTGTTTGCAACGTGCAAAGTCCTTGGATGTACTAACACAAGTTTTCTATGTAGAGGTATAAAACTCTCATTCAACATTCAATTTTGATAGTTTTGATTCAATAGTAAAAAATAAATTAAAAAATAAAGTGTAATATGGTTGAAATACAACCTCAAATTTTAGTATGATGTTAATTTTTTGGTAATATTTTAGTATGTAGTTGACCCACAAGATACTTAAACGTATCCAAATCCTCTCCTCCCTGGCTTCCCAGTTCCTAACCATCCAAACATTGATATATATATATATATATATATATATATATATATATATTTTAAGATAAGATACAAAATTTCATTAATATGAAACAAAATTACATTGCGATAGATAAAGTAATGTACAAACCATCTAATAGTGATTCTCCTACGAGAAACACTGTATAATCCTACCATCCAGATGTCCTTCGAGACAACAATAGAGCTTTTCAAAGGAAGAGATAACTATGTTGGGGGAGCCTTTACTAGATGGATCCACATCCTCTCCTCCCAGGAGTTCGGGAGGAGGGTGACTCCCTCCAATCGATGCCTGACACATGGGTGTTGATTGGATCTGAATCCTCCATCTGAATCGACAAGGTGAGCCGAAAAGGGGTGTCGGTATATGCATCGACTTGGATGGAGGACTTAGATCCAATCGTTACCCATGTGTCGAGTATTGGCTGGAGGGAGTCACCCTCACCTGAACCCTTAGGAAGAGAAGATTTGAATACCTACCAAATGGGTCTCTATTATGAATATGCCGTAGTTAATCATTCGTTGCCTTGGTCCATGCTATGAATGAGTGTTTTCAACTAAAACTCTATTTAATTCTATATGAAATGATAGATAACAGAAATTTTCATGTAAAATATTATTTGCAAAGAAAATTTTACAACAAAAAAAATAAGATATAAAAATACGAATAGGAGCTACCTGCAACATTAATGTTCTCCACAATGTAGAACACCTTTTCTTCAATGATTTCTTCCTTTATCTGACCATCTATTATCTGCTTAATGGCAGAATTCATCTTATGCTTCTCGCCATTGGAGGCCATTATTTCCTATAAACCAATTTAAATATTATGAACTCAAATTATATTAGATATCTATCAAAGCAACTAGGGGGGATGTAGCTCAGATGGTAGAGCGCTCGCTTAGCATGCGAGAGGTACGGGGATCGATACCCCGCATCTCCATTTTGTAAATTATGTCATCAATAAAATGGTTATATTATTGAAATTTTTTTTCTTTCTTTGAACAATTATGTGTGATCCGACTCATAGTTTGTGGTGGCCTCAGCATTTTCCTTTTAACTAAAACCCAGATGATTGACAACACATAAAAGTAAAACAAAGGAAGAAAAAACTAATGAAAGAGATCTAAAAGAATAGTATTACTACGATAAAGTGATAACTCATTATTCATAAAATGAGAGTGGAAAATTTAGGCTGAAATTTACCTTAAAATTTTATATTTAATATTTTATATGTATTTTTTTTAATGTTTGTTTCTAGAAGGCAAAAGAAAGAAAAAGATCTCTTTCCCTATTCCTTAGAGAGCATTGTATTTTACCCCTTGGAAACAACATTGATTAAAAAAAAATTTACATATACAGAAAAACAAAAAAAGACCTAGTGCCGCCCAAGTGAAAAAATGTAATATTTTCAATATATATGGGCACACATCAGTTATTGTGCAAGTTCGGATCAGTGGACGGGTGTTGATTGGCAAACTTGGTTGGATGTTACCATATTAGGAGTGATTTCCCTAATGGGTTATAAGGTTCCAATTAACCGACCTTACTATGTAAAGTATTATAGGTACCTAGTGGTAATTTGACTATATTATGGGCAGGACCAAATAACCCTTCTTTAGGGTTAATCCATGCTTTTTGTCTATATATAGATAGTTATTCTCATTGGTAGTTGTCATCTCAAAAAATACAATGAAGGGAGCAAACATAGGCTGATGTGCGTTCGACTTCGTCAGCTGCTATGGATTTGGGATTCTGATATTTCCTTTATGATACTTATTTTGATTCGACATGATAGTGTTCCTAGCTTTGCATGGAGCTTTGAGAGGAATTAAGGAGGCTGTTAGGCTCGGTTTCCATAATATTTGGCTGGAGCTGAATTCGTTTTCAGTTGTTCATGCCTTGAGGACTAATTCTCTCCTGTGGATGATTCTTCAAGATTGGAGAGTTATTTTGGCCTTCATTTCTACTTGTAGGTTCCGTGTCACCCATTGTTGTCAAGAAATCAACTCAGTGGCGGATAAGTTAGCAAAGAAGGCTGTCCATGATAGAACTTCATCTGTCTGGGCTAGTTGTCCTGGTTTTGTGGCTCATGAGGTGGTATTGGATGCTTCCCATAGACCTCGCTATAGGTTTCAGTGAGTTTGGTTTCCTTGGGTGGCCCCTGCTGATGGCAATGCCGAAGGTGGGGGTTCTCACCTATTAAGGGTGTTATTTCTGTATTTTTTTCTCTTTTTTTTTAATACAAATGGTCTTTTAGTAACAAAAAAATAAAAATAAATAAATAAAAAATCTTTCATACATAACAAAAATATTTTGATCTATTTTTTTCCTTTTAATTCTTCCTAGGCTCCGTCATGGATTAGGTAAAATGTTCTGATCACATATAAGAAGTGTTGAAAGTAACTCACCTTAAAACATTACGTCCTTGGACCAAGTAAGAACACAAGCACCTAATCGTAAGTGCTATCACATCTTAGTATCTAAGGTCAACATGGGATACTACAGCTCAAAGTGCTTGCACCCTTATCCGCTTTTAGTCTACACAAGTGTAAAGGTTGAGGTATGTAAGTTACATGTCATGGTGATAGAACAATTCAAATTCAAATTAGTCCAAACTTATGACTGAAGAAATAATTACTTCACATAGAAGCTTACTATAGTTGCTTCAAACTGAAGCACCCTAGACTAGATCCATATGTCCCTATACACTAGCACAAGTCCTCAAATTGATTAAGCTCGCATGAAAAGTGTATCCTCTAAGCAACATCTGGCACATGAGCGTACTACCTCTGGTAACATCACAAGGCAAAATATGTATATGTACAAATAATAATATGGCCATAACATCAACGAAAAATGTATATGAGCACAATAGCATTTAATCAAAATAATAGCATTTAATCAAAATAATATACATTGTATGTGTGAATAAAAATGAATTAACAAAATACATCAAAGGATCCAACTAATCCCATACAAACAATATTCTCCTGAAAACTCTTTGGAGCCGATGCTTTTGCTGGTGGATCTGCAGTCATGGCATTTGTACATAAATGTGCTCAATCGTGATCTATGACTCTCAACTTTCTCCCTAACTAAGAGATATTTTATGTCAATGTGCTTTGAACTAGATGCACTTTTGTTGTTGTAAAAATGCATTGCAGTAGAATTGACACAATACATATGGAATCAAGCACTTGAAGCCCTAAGACGAAATTCCTCAACCATAAAGCCTGAACTGTAGCCTTATAACATGTCACAAATTCTGCCTTTATGGTAAATGAAGCAGTAAGTGTCTGCTTTACAATTTTCCACAACACCTCCAGCCATGGATTAGGTAAAATGTTTTGATCACATATAAGACGTGTTGAAAGTAACTCAATTTAAAACATTACGCCCTTGGACCAAGTAAAAACACAAGCACCTAATCGTAAGTGACATCACATCTTAGTATCTAAGGTCGATGTGGGACACTATAGCTCAAAGTGCTTGCACCCTGACTCGCTTTTGGTCTACATAAGTGTAAAGGTTAAGGTATGTAAGTTACATGTCATGATGATCGAACAACTCAAATTCAAATTAGTCCAAACTTATGACTAAAGAAATAATTTCTTCACACAGAAGCTCACTATAGTTACCTCAAACTGAAGCGCCCTAGATTAGATCCGTTGTCCCTATACACTAGCACAAGTCCTCAAATTGAGTAACTCTACTAGCTCGCATAAAAAGTGTATCCTCTAAGCAACATCTGGCACATGACGGGGATAACATTGTGTACTACCTTTTGGTAACATTTTTTTTTTGGTAGGAACCTTTGGTAACATAACAAGGCAAAATATGTATATGTACAAATAATAATATGGCCATAACATCAAAGAAAAATGTATATGAGCACGATAGCATTTAATCAAAATAATATACACTCTATGCTTGAATAAAAATGAATTAACAAAATACATCAAAGGATCCAACTAATCTCATACAAACAACATTCTCCTGAAAACTATTTGGAGCCAATGCTTTTGCTGGTGGATCTACAGTCATGGCATTTGTACATAAATGTGCTCAATAATGATCTGTGACTCTCAAACTTTTTCCCTAACTAGGAGATACTTTATGTCAATGTATTTTGAACTAAAAGCACTTTTTTTGTTGTAAATATGCATTGCAATAGAATTGACACAATACATTTGGAATCAACCACTTGAAGCCCAAAGACGAAATTCCTCAACCATAAAGCCTGAACTGTGGCCTTATAACATGTACAAATTCTGCCTTTATAGTAAAAGAAGCAGTTAGTGTTTGCTTTACAATTTTCCACAACACCTCCAACCATCATGAAAATATAGCTTGATTGTCGACTTCAGATCATCTGTACACCCTACAAAGTAAAAATCTGGATCACTTTAATAGTATCAGTCCATTTATAGGTAAGCATAAGGTCCCTAGTACCCTGAAGATACCTCATGACCTTCTTCGCTATTACTTAATGTGTCAAACTTGGATCACTTTGGAACTTTTTGAACACACTGATGGCAAAAGCAATGTCGGGTCGTGTACAAACTTGTACATATACGAGACTACTAGCGATAGAAGCATATGTTCTGTCCTTCATCTGAGCATGCTCAATATCATTCTTCGGGCAATTAAACTTGGTGAACTTATCACCCTTCATAACTGATGCCTTTGAAGAAGCACAACACTCATGCTGAATCGTTTCATCACTCAGTCAATATATGTTCTCTATGACAAGACAAGAATACCGCATGACTTATTATGAAGAGTCTTTATCCCCAAAACATAGGATGCCTCACCAAAATCTTTAATATCAAATTGGCTAGACAACAATCTCTTCGTTTCATGTAGAATGCCTATATCATTACTTGCCAAAAGTGTGTCATCTA
Organism: Protea cynaroides; assembly: GCA_028583415.1. Classification (NCBI taxonomy): domain Eukaryota; kingdom Viridiplantae; phylum Streptophyta; class Magnoliopsida; order Proteales; family Proteaceae; genus Protea; species Protea cynaroides. The sequence continues at coordinate 76,055,597 of CM053274.1, forward strand.
CATAAAGAACAAGAAAGATGAATTTGCTCCCATTGACCTTAAGGTATATACTGATCAACAATATTTTTATTAAAACCAAGAGTGACAGTAGGGCACTTACCATTGTCGTGGCTTAGTTACTGGTCATCTTCCAAGCCCAGGTCTTGTTCAAGTCCAGCTTTACCCAACGACTCTCGGGGCAGGCTAGGACTGCGCAGTCTCAGGGGTTCCTCTGGTAAAGCAATGGTAGGATGCTCAGTGCCTTTCCACAAGACGATGTTTATCAGTCCCACATGGTGTTGTTCAGGTGAACGACCATCCTGGGTGCATTATTTCTCCTTGCTTCGATTGGAGCAGGAATTGGGGGGTTACGTGGAACCACTGGGGCAGGGGACTCCTTGCTTGATGAACTCTGTCTAGTACCCATGCTGAATGAGGTCTTCTACCAACCCCCTGAGATGTCTGCAGGAGTTGGTGTTGTGGCTGTGATCCCGGTGGTGTTCACGGTAGAGTCACAGATTCCTCTTGTTAGGCCTGGATATCATTGGTGGTGGAGGAACCATAAACGCGTCCCCTCTCTTTATGTTCATGATCTCAATCATAGTTTGAGAGGTGTGAACTCTGGAGCCTAGTACGTCGACTTCCTGAGGTACATGTCCTTTGCAGGATTTGGTTTCTTACTCGGTTCACCCTCCTTGAGGGCTTTGTTGGACTTCTCCGGCCTCTTTTTCCCCATGACAGTTGAGCTATTGACAATTTCACTGGGGAGTGAGGCCACTTCCTCTGCTCCAGTAGCATATCGCTCACACCGGCTCAAAATCTCAGCATGGTGCAAGAAGGTTTCTTGTTGAGGGAAAAAATGAGTCTCCGATCTTTGACTACAGTGGAAGAGGTTGCAATGATAACTTCGGGTTGGAGATTTTTTATCCCCACAGCAACAACATTAAACCTGGTGATGAAGGCTCGAAGGGGTTCAGTCTCCTGTTGCTTGATCGCCATAGGGTGGGACAAGTTTTTCTTCTGGGTCCTACTCCCCTGAAAATAGGAGAGGAACTGATTGCTCAAGTCTTGGAAAGATCTCATTGACTTAGGGGGGAGACTGTTGAACCATGTCCTCCCCGCCTCTCGTAAGGTGGACGGGAAAGCTCTATAGTAGAACGCATCTACAGAGCACCATCCCTGCCTTGTAGTTATCAAGGTCCTTTTCTAGGTCAGTCTGACCATCATATAGTCCTACATTCGGGATTGCATAATTGTTGAGCATGGGGTGCTGCATAATTTTATCGGAGAAGGTCATCTCCGTGTTGTAGTCATGTGGAGCTTCAGGATCGATCCCCTTCTCTATTTGTTGCATGCATGCCAATAGATCCTTCACTTGACGCTCTAGAGTGGAAGGCTCATTAAGGGGAGCAGGAGTGTGTATAGGAGAGGTAGCTCGACCCTATCGAGCGACCTTATCGAGCCACATCTACTCTTGTTTGAACTTCTCTTTCCTGTCAAGCAGTATCGACTCGCTGCTGAGCATTGCCTCTGATATCATGGCGTGATCCTAGCCGATCATGTACCAAGATTCATTGAGACTCAGTGGAGGAGTCCTGGCTAATGGAGAGCACTTCTGTTGGAGCTGCTCTTTGAACACAATCTCGACCCCCCAAGTTCTCCTATAATGAGAGCTCGCTGGGTGATATGAGTAGCTGGAGATCACTGGGACCGCTCTCCTTGAACGATTTGATCGCTGAGGGACTTTCCTAATGTCCACAGGTGGTGGGACGGGTGCAGTAGGGGCCATAGGAGGCCTTTGTTGTAGGAGCTCGGTTAACACAACTAACTGCTGGGCCAACGTGTCAAATTTCTCTCGAGTAACAAAATGAGGAGGGTCGTACTCACCAACCCCCTCCTCTCCGGGGTGTTCTAGAAACTGATCATCCAGATCTTCAAGTATGTTTACTTGCTCTTGAGGAACATCAACGTTTGTAGGGTGGTTGTGGGTGCCTCTTAAGTTATAAGCATTCTCAGCTCTTCTAGGTGGAGCCATAGGAAATATGAAAGTGGTTTGCTAAGGGAATATGAAGATAAGGTAATTGAACAGTATCTCAAGGAGATGGTGAGTAGGAGTGGAAGGATGAAAAAGCTTCCGCAATATAAGCACGTCAGAGCCCTATGGTGGGCGCCTATTTGTTGTCCCTGGTTTTCGCCCGGTGCTTAAGATGATGCCACCTGTAATAGAGAATCAATAGCACGCAGTGAGGTGGTCGGGTTTCCCTGTGGCCACTCCGATGCTTAAGTTAGTATTAGACCAGGACAAGCAGATGAAATCCGGCCCAAATAGACCCGAATTCCTTGTAGAGAAGGGTTTAAGGTGCTTCGTAGGGAAGAAGATCACCTTTTCAATTAGAGATTTTAGAAATGAAGAAGGATAGCTTCAATGACTGAGAGAGAGCGTACTTTTTTTCTTGTTTCATTCCTCTATTTATAGCCAGAGAGGAAAGGCTTGGCATGGACTACCTCCCTCTCTACCAACATGTCCAATCCCGAGTGTCTAGCATGGCCTGATCAGACCGTCGTGGGAGTTGGTAGAGTGTCTACGACCCCGTATAATAGGGCGCTGCCCTAGATTTTCATCCCCACGACCCATGCGAGACCTTGTCACCATGCCTGATTAATGCGTGTGGCCTTTTTTATCAGTTAGATTGAGCTAACGTGTGACTCTTGCCCATGCGTTCTCCCATAATAGGCCGATGTGGCTCTTCCTGCTAGCATGGCTTGCATTTAATGCCTACTCTTAGTGTAAGATCCGTACTCCATTAACTTGGTTTAACCGTGTCGTGCCAGGTCTTCCCATCATTCCTGGACTAAGTGGACCGAACGTGTAAAGATAGATCACAAACTAGGTATGAAAATCGAGTTAAAAACACTAAAAACATACCTAAGGTCGCATGCCTAGGTAGGTATGGTTGACCATAAGGAAGGGAACCAAAAATCTCAAATCCAGAACCCCACGGTCGATGATTTCGACCTTACGGTCGACGATTTATGCGACCGTATGATCGACCGTTGTAGACGTTTCAAATTTGTCGAACAAAATTAAATTAATCTTTTTAGCTCAAGGTAACAAAAAAAAAAGTAAATAAATAATATATAAATAAAATATAAAAAATAAAGAAGAAGGGAAAATAAAAAATAAATAAAATAATAAAATATAATAAAAAAAGAAAAAGAAAATGATCAATGAAAATAAAGTAAAAATGGAAGATAAGAAGAGGAAGAAGGAAAGAATAATAAAAACAAAAAAATAAAATAATGAAGTAATAATAAATATAATAATGGTAATAATAATAATAATAATAATAATAATAATAATAATAATAATAATAATAATAATAATAATAATAATAATAATGATAATAAATAAAAGGGGAAAAGATCATAATAATAATAATAAATTATAAAATTAAAATTATTATTAAAATTACTTAAATTGAAATTTTTTGTTAATTAATTTTTTTGCTTTTAAATTTAAGACAAATAAATAAATAATAAATAATAACAATAAAAAATAAAATAAATAAATAAATAAATAATATATAATGATAACAGAATAAATAAAAATAATAAAGTATAATAAAATAATAATAAAATAAATAAAAATCTCAATAAATAATAATAAATCATTGAATTAAAAATTATTATTCAGATTGAAAAGAAAATTGGTTAATTAATTTTCTTTTACTTTAAATTTTAAAACAAATAAAGTAAAAAAAATATAATAATAATAAAATATATATAAATAATAATTGTGGTAAATAAATAAATCGATTTATATAATAAAAGGGGTGTTCACGTGGTTTGGAAACATGATTCCAAATCCACGGTAAATCAAACAAAGTCTAGATCTAAAGAGGGGTATTTTAGGAAGGAAAATTGTATATATATATATATATATATATATATATATATATATATATATATATATATATATATAAAAGGGGCAGAAGTTTCATTTTCTCTAAACCCACGAAGCAAGAACAAAGGGGAGAGGTGTGGAAAGAGAGAGCCGAGAGAGAAGGGGGTTTGAGGAAGAAGAAGAATAAGATGGTGGCGATGGTGATACCAGCGGCGACGGCGATGGCGTTAGTCTAGTGCGAGGGTGACCAGTGCTCAACGGTAACGGCGACTTGCGCTTGACAACGGTAGATCTGAAGCTCGGTGGCGATGTGTTGTTGGTGTCTTATATTTTGTGGGATCCACACAATTATAAGGGTAGTATTTGTATTAGGGTATGAGTTTATTACATGTATGGGGTTAAACTTATAATTGTAGTGGGATTAGGGTTTCTAGGTTTCCCTATATATTGTCTCTGTGTGGGAAAACCTAGGTAAGACTACAAGGGCTGTAGAGGATTCTCCTCTGACAGTGGAGAGGTGAAACGCTGTAAGGCTGACAGATGAGATAAGTCTGTCAGGTAGAGAATTCTGTAGACTGTTCTTGGGAATAGAAGAAAGTCAATCTTTTCTCTGGTGGACGTAGGCATCCCACGATGGGGTGCTGAACCACGTTAATTCTTCGTGTGCTTCTTGTTTGTTTGTGTCTCCCGATCCTAACAAGTGGTATCAAAGCTAGGGTTCTTTGAAGAACGAAGGAGGTACGCAGTATGAAGAAGAAGAAGAAAAAAAAAAAAGGACTGAATCTGTGAGAAGGGTTTCCACGGGAAACCCTACTACAATGATGCTTAGGGTTTGTGGATAAAGGCTCAAACCTTTGTGTGTTTTAAGCCCATTCCTTTTTGCCTTGTATTTAATCTTTTAAATAGAACAAAAACGGATTAGGGTTAGGGTTTAGCATCATAAGAAGAAGAGAAAGAGAGTAGCAGTTTTTCTGAGCGTAGGTGATTTGTGCAGCCGTGATCAAGCAGCCGATCGGGAGGTCATCCATCGTCTGATTGGGCTGATTTTTGGACAGCAAGTAGAGGACACATAGTTCGTCAATCTGTACGGTCAGATTTTTTATTAGAATTTTCTAAGTCAAGTTATTCTCTCCGTACAGAAGCCTCTGTTTCTTTGGGTGAAATTTCTGCATCTCTTTGTTTCTTCAAATAGTAGTTTTGTGCCGACAAGAAGAGATGGAGGGGAATCTCAGGTTGGGAAGATGATTATTCCTATCATCGCATGTGCAGGGATCATGGAGTCAAGACTTGCAGAGTTTGACTCAGGTGTGGCAGCGATGGTTTTTCAATGGCTTGGCGGATCTGGTTGGATCGGGTGTCGGATCTGACGGTGGGATTGAATCCCGGTACGATGCACATAATGGCCAGTTTATGTTGCACCGTGGGGTAAAGGAGTACTGACGGGTTGGGACAAGAAGTCAGATCTCTAAGTCTGCATTGGAGATGCAGAGGTGAGAGACTTGGGTTCCAAGTGCAATTGGAGTTGCAGAGGACTGGGATGAGGAGTCGATTCTCAAGGTCTGCATTGGAGGTGCAGTGGTGAGAGGCTCGGGTTCCAGGTGCAACTGGAGTTGCAGGAAGACTGTGTGTGACGGTGATCTTTCCAGTGATGCTGCAGCAGTGGGAGAGATAAAGTCACTTCACATCGTGCGGCGGTGAGCTGTACGGGACACCCAGATGGGGTGTGGGCTATGCTGGTTTGGGTGTAGCATTTTGGCAGAGACGGATTTACAGAATCAACATCAACGGATTTTCTTCAAGGTGATTTGCAGAATTCAAGTCAGGTGGAGATTTGTTGGGTTGGTGTCTTGTATTCTGTGGGGTCCACACAATTATAAGGGTAGTATTTGTATTAGGGTATGAGTCTATTACATGTATGGGGTTAAACTTATAATTGTAGTGGGATTAGGATTTCTAGGTTTCCCTATATATTGTCTCTGTGTGGAAAAACCTAGGTAAGGCTACAAGGGTTGTAGAGGATTCTCCTCTGACAGTGGAGAGGTGGAACGCTGTAAGGCTGACAGATGAGATAGGCCTATCAGGTAGAGAATTCTGTAGACTGTTCTTGGGAATAGAAGAAAGTCACTCTTTTCTCTGGTGGATGTAGGCATCCCACGATGGAGTGCTGAACCACGTTAATTCTTCGTGTCCATCTTGTTTGTTTGCGTTCTCCCGATCCTAACACGATGTGGTTCAATGTGTGGTGAAATCCGTGATTAACCCCAAGTTCAGGTTAGTCTAGCTTAGTTTCTTTTCCAACAATGTAGTTTAACATTCTTGATTTCAGAGTTGTTCTTCGATTCAAAAAAACCTTCGTCGATCTATCAATTTCTTCTCATGGATCTGGTAGCCGATTAAAAACTTTAGATTCAATTCTGAAAATTTGTTCGGCAAACTCGAGTTCTTTCAAAGATTCATGGATCTGGTAGTTGATTAAAAATTTTAGTTTCAATTATTGAAATTTGTTTGGCAAACTCGAGTTCTTTAAAAAATTCATGGATTTGGTAGCTGATTTAAAATTTTAGTTTCGATTCTTGAAATTTGTTCAACAAATTTGAGTTCTTAAAATTTTATTCCAAGATTCATTGATCTGATAGATGTTTGAGTTTAGAAGGTTTCGACGGTGATTTTCTCAAAGCTTCTTGAATTTCTGATGTTGATTCTCTATTCAATTCTAGAATCGTCGATTCAGGTTATTTGTTTTTTTTTTATTCAATATACTTTGTTCCGATTTCTAAATCCATAGTTATTTGAATCCCTAATTTAATAATACGTTGCAGGTTCTGATCCCAGTGAACTACTTATGAATCTTTCTAAGCTTTATTATGCTCAATCCAATTTCTTTTGTGAATCTATTCACAACATCATTGGTTCTGTTCTTGGTTCTAAGTTCCTAAGCTTCTAACTCCAGTAATTCAATTTTAATCTTGTATTCTTCATTAGGGAATCTGATTTTGGAATTTATAGTTTCAATGATCCAATGACCATCCAACTTTGTATATTATATGACCGTTTCTCTGATTCAGTGTCAGTTTCAGTTCCTATAATTTTTTGCTAAATAATTTAATTTTGGTTGCTCTAATCCGATAATTCTTGTTTGTGAATTACAATTCATTAATGTTTTGTTTAATTTATAAATGTTTTGTTTCCTATGAATGTGTTAATTCATTTTTCTTCTTTGTAATGATTTAGTTTTGTTTCCTCTAAATTGATGATTTGATTTGGTTCGTAAATCCCACCCTAATTGTATGTTTCTTATTATACTGGAATGATTTCTATTTTTTTTTTAATAATCGGTTCCCACCTGAATCAAATTTCCTAAATTGGATTATCCATGTTAGGTAGACCGGCCTACCAAATTAAGTCAATTCTATTTTATCGGGTAAAATTTACATCCTAATCGGTTGGTCTCTACTTAACTGGGAAAATAATATTTTATGATGGGTAGATTCGATCACATCAGTTCTCCCCCCACCGTATCCCATTATTTTCTTATCGGTCACCTATGTACACAATCACTCGGGTTCTATTAGATACATTGTCTATTAGTTTGACCATGTTTTGCATACAATTGTCATGATCATGAATATTTTTTTTGCTTATAATTCATATTGTATCATATTTTCATACTTATGGATGTTTATTTCCTTATACGTGGCATGATGGTGGTATTCATCGAATATCTACAAAGGAGTGCGGCGTTAAAAGCACGCAAAATCATTTTCTCTTTTGGCGTCCACCTCTACTCACAGGCAGGTAACGCTCCTACTTTATGTCCTTATTTTATGTGGTATATGGGTTCTCCATCGTGCGTCCATAATTATTCGATGCGGGTGGGTAACACGATATGCATGCGGTACTTGCCATCCCTAGTGTAGTGACGGGCGGGATAGGCTAGGACATTCCCTACCCCTTCAATGTATCCCATAATGCGAAAGAAAAATGTATTAAATAGTTTTTGGTCCCCTACGTCTTCAATGTATCCCATAATACGAAAGGAAAATGTATTAAATAGTTTTTGATCCCCAATCCCTACTTATGTATCCCGTAGGAATTTCTATAAATTTTAATAATTATTCCCGTGCAATGCAGCTCACGCGCTTGTGATGCGCGAATAAATACAGATGTATGGATGTATGTAAGAATAAAGCGAGACTCAGATGCCTATTTTTCAATATCGAGAGTAACTCTCACATGTTGATAAATAGAGATTGTTTCATTTTTTTATGCGTAGTTCATTTCGAACTACGTATGGGTTTGATTCTCGGACCTCACCCCGAGATACGTAGGTTGTTTGGCGATCCATCACCCAAGCTCAGTCCAATTGCAATGAGGGTTGCAATGATACCCAATTTGCATCATAATGTATTTAGTACACTGGTTTAAAAATTGTGTTCTTTTCAAATTTTACTGTTTCAATCATCCTGCATAGTTTCAAAATTTCAAATTTCAAGAGAAAATTAATTTCAATTCCAAACTCAATTTCAATTTCAAATTCAATTCGATTTCAAATTCAATTTTCAATTTTCAAATTTCATTTCAATTCTTTATCTTCACATGGAACATTGGGCAAACATTCCATTATCGCATGGAAGTCCCTTTTAACCTTGGACAAGCATTCCATCATCATATGGAAGTCCCTTTCAATCTTGGGCAAGCACTCCATCATCGTATGGAAGTTCCTTTCAACCTTGGGCAAGCATTCCATCATCGCATGAAAATCCCCTCAAATCCTGGGCAAGCATTCCATCATCGCATGGAAGTTCCTTTCAAACCTTATTTTACATAGACGGTCTACCAGCTTGACTAGTGGCTGTAGAAGTCTATTCGATTTCTTTACATAGAAGACCTACCAGCTTGACTAGTGGCTGTAGAAGTTTATTCAACTGCTTTACAAAGACGACCTACCAGTTTGACTAGTGACTGTAGGAATCTATTCAATATCCTAAAGCTAGATGACCTATTAGCTTGACTAGTGGCTATAAGGATCTACCATTTTATCAACCCAAGTAGTTGAACTACGTTGAGCTTGATTCTTGGGCTTATCTTGGGATACGTAGGTAGCTTGAGTGCTTATCATTTGAGTTCAGTCCTAAATTAATTTACTTTAATTTATTTTCATTTCTTTCTTTTCATTTTTTTTTTTTTTGCATTTAAGCTTTGGACTATGCTTCAATAGCTGAAGATGATTTTTGTCTGTCAACATGATGAGAGTTGTGCACTTGTTATCCAAAATTGACTGATTGGTCCGTCATCTAATCATTTTATTTCTGATCTATATCACATTTTAATTCTTCTTTCTATTACATTCACATTGTAATTAAAATGAAATATATCTAGAACCTAGGTCTGGTACCTATTAAAAGCTGTTTAGCCATTGCCTGTAATTAAAATTAGGTTAGGAAAGGATAATATATGGAGACTAATCTTCTGATTAGGCAATTTAGGTGCCTAACACCTTCCCAAATTGTAATATGACACTTACCCATTGTTTCTCTGATTTGACCATAAGCCTTAATCCCTTACGTGAGACATTAGTATTTCTCATATAAGAAATTATATATAGGTCCTAGACCTTATTTAGGTGGCGACTCCATTTTCATTTTTATATTTCAATCATTTCATACAATTACAAAAATATCATCCTTACAACCGTGAGAACCTAGATCAGACTCTGAGTTTTGAAAACTTTCCTAAACTAAGGGATTGCTTTCCTAATTGAAAAAGGACTTTATATGGAGAGTTTTTGTCTATATAAAGGACATCCCTCAGTCCTTTTTCACTCTTTTAGAACATTAGTAAACCCTAGAGAAAGAGAAGAAAGAGAAGGAAGAGAAGGAAGAGAAGGAAGAGAAGGAGAAGAAGAAAAAGCTAAGGAGAATAGTTTGCTAAGAAGGGATTGACTCTCTATTACAGACAAATATATGAAATGAATCTCTGGAGATGTAAACTCTAAGGAATAAGACTTCTATGGAGGATATGTCATATCAACCTATTATGATCTATGCGATTTTTTTGAGAAAATCCCAAGGAGAACCATGAGGAGTGAATTTGATGATTAGAGTTGATAAGAAATTACTAATGATGGCCATAGGATGACCTTAAGATAAATCCCATTGAAAAACAGAAGAATTGACCCAGGAAGAATTCGAATTTCAGGTAGACTGTGACCAGAAATCTCAAGGTCGCAGCTACGATCGATCATAGCATGATCAGTATGACCAGAAGATCGACCATAGACATTCGAGAAGATTTCAGAAATCATATGGTCGCTGCTATAGTCGCACCATATGCGACCATAAGGTATTGACCGTAGACAGTGAGGTCAATACAGCATGAGACCGTAGGACCAATCAGACACTTATCAGTGCTCTGTTTTGATTTTCGACTACTGTAACATGTCACATATGAACCCTAATTTAAATTCATATAACTTTTAGGTTGTTAAATCAATTAAAGAGAATTTCAAGATTTGAAAGGACATCAATAATTGCTAACAGGTGATGGAACAAGACCTAAACTAATTGGATAATAATAAACTGTTTATTTTTATTGAGTCAAATGTCATGATTGATTCTATGCTTATATGCTTGTAACGTGCATCTCACATGTCATCCAATATTTCTGCTATTACTGTTCATGCATATTTAATTTCGTTTATTTATAACATGATGATGATGATGATGATGCTAGGAATAAACATATGAATGTATTTGTATGGTTGGTATGTTTGATGTGAGTCAGCATCAGGGGGAGGACGTGGCATGGTGGTCTTCGACCTCATCACCAGACTCTAGCTCTATCTCTACTCAAGTCTTGCCCACTAACATCGTCGTATCGTCATTACCTTAGCAAAATTATTACGTCATAGGGTATGAGGGGAGGTGGTCTCGGACAGAGTGATCTCTGACTCTATCGGGGGACCTTAGTTATATCTCTATGGACGTATTGAGGGATGCTGGGGTGAGACCTTGGATACACTGTTTGGCATTAGGATTGTTTAGTTGCGATCCAGTTTGCAAGTCCTCGCCAATAGGGGTTTACGTGTTGGTATGGGTAGGGCATCAGGGAAAGTGTTATGCGGTGTTTAATCGAGACACTTTAGCTCTATCTCTATTCCATGATGGGTGCATGATGGACGACAATGATGTTTGATCCATTGAGTGGATTCACACATTCGTGTATAGAAGTGCGGCGACCACCAAACCTTTCTATAGCACATTACAAACTTACGAACCAGACCAAAGATATGAATTGAATACATGCATATGTTTGTTGCATTATGTTGTTTGCTCACTGAGCCGTGATGTGTGCTCATCCTTTCGACGTCGAATATTTTTAGTTGATGATGTAAGTCCTACCGTTGAAGAATATATGAATGTGTCGACGTATGGACACGTTGCTGCGATGGACATAGAAGCTGAAGAAGATGTGCATGATTCATCATATTAGTGCAACCAATGTATTTTTGCTTAAGTTTAGTTATAGTTTGAATATCGGATATGTAATTGATTATTTATTTTTATGTCTTATGGTTTAGAGATAATTGGATTAAATAATTATTTATCATTGTTAGACCCTCAGTTCATTATCTGTAAGATATTCGTTTATTTGTTTATTATCTCTGATTATTAATGTGGAATTTGTGTGTGGTTTGATATGGTGGGTACGACCTATGCGAGATCCTGAGTGAACCGTTGATTTATTGGCTGTTCATCACACCATTTTAGTTAGACCAGAATTGAGGTGTGACACTTAGCATTTATTGCATTTGGTCATTCTCCATATCAAACCGATTCGAAGACATCTAGTGGCCAATCGTGTCATAGCTGTACAATGGGTCCCGCCCGTTGGGTCCTTTACAAGTGCAGGGATGGGCTACCCTATTCTCTATTTGAGGACCATATGGATCCTCATGATGGGTGCCACGTGGTTGACCCCACACCGTATGACCCTTGATCTCATCGTGCGGTCAGGATGTTGTAATGTCACATTTCCCATTAGCATTATCTAGCAAAAAATAATCCAAACTCATCCAACCTAAAGCCACTAAGAATTTGACAAAGAAGGCAAAAACCTCTACCCTCTTCAAGACCCTGCTCAAAGAACTCAATTCCACCTCAAACCATGGTAAGTACGCATATAATACGCGTACCATATTTTATGCCTTTTTTTCCTGTATTTTAACGAATGTACGTAGAGATTCGTTAAAAATATTTTTCAAAATATTAAAACATATTATACATGTTTAATACACATATCGTGTATTAAACGGGTATAATACGGCGTCAGTTATTAAAAGAAAAAAAAAAAAAATAAAAGGATCAAACAGAGCCCTCGATTTAGGGTTGTTTGAAATCCCAAAAGAAACCAGAGCACCTCTAGAGAGAACAAAGGAATTCCACAACGCAAAACAGACCAAATCCCTTCCCCCTTGTTCACCAACCCTTCTAGGGCCGTCGATTGCGATGATCCTGCAAGCATATAAGCGGATAAGCCCATCTGATTGGCCGTCGATGTGTGAGGATCATCTTCTTCGACCTTTGCGGCATTGCACTTTTATAAACTTAGCCGCTGATCTTCTGCATCTTCTTTATCTTCTTCAAGCTTCGGTTTCGACGAGGTAAACTGCAAGAAAGAGGCTGCTACTTGATGAACGGAAATTGCAGGCGAAGAAAGAAGATGTACTCTTTAAAATTTTCCCTTACATGGAGATGTGTTGGAGCAAACACAATCCCCTCTCTTCTCGGCCTCTAAACTCCAAAAACCCTATAAAAAGGGTAAAAACAATCCTAACACCACACCTCATATAATATCTCTTCCCCTCCATTTAATTGTGTTAATAAATAAAATAAAATAAAAATATATAAAAGCTGACCCCCACTCATTATCCCACGTCCCATTTTCCCTTCACATTGCAAACCAATCATTCCCTCTTGACTATCCGACGGTCTGGATTGTTTTCCATCAAACTTATGGTAATTTTTTTATTATATTTTGTTATCATTTTTATTATATTTTTTCTTCAATTATTCTGGATCTAAGTGTGTCAACGGACAAGATTAAAGGTATTTTTAGAATGAAACATGTTTTGATATATGTATATATGTCCATATTTTTTGTTTACGGAGTGCCGTATTAAACACGTACTGTATTAATGCCGTACATATTTTTTTAAAATTGATTATTGGTCCTTGTATCAAAGTCTGACTCCGTTTAATACCTGTACGGATTCGTATATGACTTTTTACCGTATCCGACCTTACTAACTATGCCTCAAATAGCTCAAATTCCTCCATACTCAATTCGGCTTCCTTCAAGAAATCCTCAGATCTACTCGAGTCCTGTTCTTCCAAGAACAAAACTGCCAAACTCATTCTCACCAAGAAATCAGGAACACTCACGAAGAAAAAATCCAGTAAGGCTAAATCCAAAATGAGCGCGATGCGCGAAAACCGTTGCGCGGTAGCCCGCGCAAGGTCAAAGATAACCATAAGAAGATTAAGCTTTCAATGTAATTCAGAAATATTTTTTTGGAAAATCCCTCATTTTCCGGGACCCATGTATTATAATTTGTAGTAAATCACACTAATGCAAGTTTGCTGCTATAAACTATGAAGTATTAATTTTCAGAGCCGACATGAGTATGGAAGAACCCACAATCCCTCATGCATAGATTATATGAAGGGAATATTAAAAGAAAGGAAAAGGAAAAGGGAAAGAGATATTTTAATGGCTGTGAGGCAAAAAGGGAAAACATCATACATGCTCACAGTCGTGAGGAAAAATCTCATCTCACATTCCTATAAAATTTCAGAGAATAGAGAAAGTCATCAAATACCATATGATCAAATACCATATGATTCTTACTTGATTCATCAATTGTTTTAATCTCAAGTTTCAAGTGTTGTAGAAATCTGATTATATATTTTCAAATCAAAAGTATAGTACATAAGAGACCACGAAAATCATAGACCTAGAAACAGACTCTCGCAGACCTAAAAACCAAAATCGTAGAGAGACAAAAAACGCGTAAGAGAGAATTGAAAAAAAAAAAAACATAACAATAATGAAATCGTAAAGCAAAGAGGAAAAGGGGAGAGAGAGAGAGAGAGAGAGAGAGAGGAAGAAGAACAAATACCTATGAGGGTTTGCTAGGGAAGAGATGCGAGAGGGAAGAGAGAGTTTACAAGGAAAGATCTGAAGAAAACATGAAAGGTTTTATTGGAGTTTAAAATTTAAATGATAGTTAAAGAATAAGACATTATCCTAATAATGATAAACAAATACTAACCTATGTGTGTAGATTATAGATTATATTAATTTATTTAATTATAAATATAAATAGACACTATAAATTATACCAAACTACCACATTTGTCATAATATAATACAAACGAGAGAGAGAGAAAGAATCAGAGAAAGTTCGAGGATTTGGCCCGCGCGGGGAGAGCACCAGAGGCGGTAGCACGGCACCCAGCGCAACACGTGTCCAAGTCATTATCCAAGGGCGTTGAAAGAATACTGTAATTTAAGAGATTTTCTCGAGAAGCACTGAAAGATCTTTGAATCTGTTCGTCTTGCAAATCGATTTGAGCACTTCCCATAAGCAAATCAATTTTCAAATCTGTTCCCTTAAAGTTCAGATTTTTGGATTAAAAACATCACTTATCTTTTTTTTTTCTTCCTTCCTATCCGATTTTATTTTTTCGAAGAACCTTAAAGCTCTTCTCGTCTTCAACAGCTCTGTCTCTTCATTGCACAGAGAGAGAAAAAGAAAGAGAGAAAGAGAGAAAGAGAGAAAGAGAGAGGTCTTTCACTTTACTCCTCGTTCCATGTCTGTTTGAATCGTTCTTCAACGAAGTCGGAGGTAAAATTTGTCCGTCGGAGGTAAAATTTGATGATCGATTTTATATAAAAAGTCACATTAGCGGATTTTCTCATTCCTTCGTCGCCTCATATCGCTCGATTGTTTGAAGACCTGGAATGGACTTGAATTTTCATGGTCAAGATTGAGAATTTCATGAACTGAGGCTCAGGGAAAAGCTTCAGGCAGCTAATGTTACGGTGCTCCTCAGATTTTACAGCCATCACCACAGCGCCCTTGGATTCTGACTTGGACACGTGGCGCGCTTGTAGCTCACCCCTGCGTTACAAAGGAGCCGAATCCAGAGTTTGTGACTATAATCGGTCATACAACCATGTGAAGTAACATCATGGCATTGAATCTTATGATTACCAGAAGAGTCTTCCATTGTCCTTCTCTGCTTCTGCTGTTTCCCGCCAAACTCCCAACCTTAGCGATTTCGGCCAATATATCACCTGAAATCATCACCCCAACTTTTAAATTTGTGAAACGATATTACTCATCACCTCTGACTCTAGATTTCTTCGACTATGAAAACCATACAGCCCATCTCGATATAGATATGTACTATTCTTCTCTATTGGATAATTCAACCCATAAATCGCATCTACTCCAAATCCATGCTCAGCTTATTGTGTTTGGATTGCAAGAGAGCAACTTCTTAGCTACCAAATTGGTTCACGGATGCTCACATATGGGGGAAGTCCTTTATGCTCGTGAGGTCTTCGAGAAAATTCCTGAACCGAATATCTTCTTGTGGAATTCGATTATAAGGGGTTATTCTCGGAACAATTTGTTTGGTGATGCTCTTGATATGTATTCGAGAATGCAGGCTCAGGGGGTGAGCCCGGATAGGTTCACTCTACCTTATATACTCAAAGCTTGCAGTGGACAATCAGCCCTAGAAATGGGTTTTCGGATTCATGCCCAGATTTTCAGACATGGGTTTGAATCGGATGTTTTTGTGCAGAATGGTGTTGTGGCCTTGTATGCCAAGTGTGGAGAGATCAACCGGGCCAGGGTTGTGTTTGACCGATTATCTGATAGAACAATTGTTTCTTGGACTTCAATTATTTCTGGATATGCCCAGAATGGACAACCTTTCGAAGCTTTGGTAATTTTTAGAAAGATGAGACAGCTGGAAATGAGACCAGACTGGATTGCTCTTGTGAGTATCCTTAAGGCTTACACTGATGTCGAAGACTTAGAACAAGGGAAATCTGTGCACGGTATTGTCATTAAAATGGGGCTTGAAATGGAGCCAGACTTGCTCATTGCACTTACATCTATGTATGCGAAATGTGGGAATGTAATGGTTGCTAAATCTTTGTTTGATCAAATGGAGATGCCAAATGTAATTCTGTGGAATGCAATGATATCTGGATTTGCAAAAAATGGTTATGCTGATGAAGCTGTGGAACTTTTTCGTAAGATGGCCTCCAAGGGCATCAGTGCAGATTCTATCACTGTACGTGCTGTGATTTTAGCCTGTGCCCAAGTAGGCTCACTTGATTTAGCACGATGGATGGGTGAGTACATTGATAGAACTGAGTACAGAAACGATGTTTTTGTTAATACTGCTCTTATTGACATGTACGCAAAATGTGGAAGCATAGAGTTTGCACGAAAAGTATTTGATTGCACTCCAGATAAAGATGTTGTGGTCTGGAGTGCCATGATTGTGGGGTATGGCTTGCATGGTAGAGCACATGAAGCCATTGATCTTTTTAATTTGATGAAGTATGCCCAGGTGGAACCGAATTATGTAACCTTTCTTGGACTTCTCTTGGCATGCAATCATTCAGGGCTTGTACAAGAAGGTTGGGAGTACTTTTGCCAAATGCAACAAGACCATGGGATTGTGCCTCGGCACCAGCACTATGCTTGTGTGGTTGATCTTTTAGGTCGTGCAGGGTATTTGGATGAGGCTTATAAGTTCATAGCAGACATGCCTATTGAACCAGGTATTACTGTATGGGGTGCTCTCTTGAGTGCATGCAAAATTCATCGCCATGTTTCACTGGGAGAATATGCTGCCGAACGTGTTTTCTCATTAGAACCATTGAATGCGGGGCACTATGTACAGCTGTCGAATCTTTATGCTTCAGCCAGGATGTGGAACTGTGTAGCAAAGGTCCGATT
This sequence comes from Protea cynaroides, assembly GCA_028583415.1. Lineage (NCBI taxonomy): Eukaryota > Viridiplantae > Streptophyta > Magnoliopsida > Proteales > Proteaceae > Protea > Protea cynaroides. The sequence continues at coordinate 76,072,528 of CM053274.1, forward strand.
ATTGATGAGAGAGAAAGGACTGAGTAAAGATCTTGGCTATAGTATGATTGAGGTCAATGGTAAGCTTCAGGCCTTCCGGGTTGGAGACAAGTCACACCCAAGATCAAAGGAGATATTTTTGGAGCTTGAGAGGCTAGAGAGGAGGTTGAAGGAGGCTGGATTTTCTCCAGATAGAGACTCTGTCTTGCATGACTTAAACTATGAAGAAATAGAATATTCTCTTTGTAATCACAGTGAGAGGCTAGCCATTGCTTACGGTCTTATCAGTACACCTCCTGGAATGACTCTTAGGATAACAAAGAACCTCCGTGCATGTGTTAATTGTCATTTGGCAACCAAGCTTATATCTAAGATTGTGAACAGAGAGATAGTTGTTAGGGATGCAAATAGATTCCATCACTTCAAGGATGGATTTTGCTCTTGTGGTGACTACTGGTGAGAAGATGGGTCTTAACTGTAAGTTAATATCAGCTATGGAGCTTCAAGCCTGACAAGCAGCTTGCATGCTCCGTTAAGAAACAGAGAAGAGAAATCAAGTTGAGAAAAAGTGCAATGTGAAATTCTTGTGGAAAGTAAAATGGGGAAGATTTCTGACCAGATTGAATCCTGGGAAGATTATTTTTTATGGTTAGCATCTAAATATGTCATAACATTATAACATTTTGTGTTCTAACGATTTTTAAACAAAAGGAAAAATATTTTTGGCACATCAGAACTCATCAGTCTTATTGTAATCCTTGTTTTCAGCCATCTGTTAATGTGCTTCCCTCATGTGACCAAAAATCTTTTTTTTTTTTTTGGTTCTATGTTATCTTGAAACCCTGTCGCTCTTTATCGCTTTAAGTCAATAATATTGTTATGGTATTTTTAATGGTTTACCTTTTCCTCATCTCTCATAAAATTTATTAAATCAATGCAGGAGCAATTTGGTGGGTACCACATGGTGTGTCACAGGTTCCAACAATATAAACTGTGCTCTCTGTACCATTTGAGCTACATGACATAAGGGGCGTAGCTCTTTCTGGTTTAATATTCTACCTTCTAAAATTCGAATGCACACAATATATATATATATATATATATATATATATATATATATATATATATATATATATATATATATATATATATATATATATATATATATGTATGTAGAATTATCTTCTTTCTTTCTTTTTTTTTTTTTTTTGGGTAAGTATGATATGAATTATCTTGCTTCAGTGCAAGCACATGAGAGCATGATGGTGCAGAACAGCAAAAAGCCGGTGCAATGCCATATGGAAGTCTAGATAAATTTATGTGGGCCCTTATCCCAATTTGCTTTCATGAGTTTGTTAAGGAGTAAAACAACCAAGTCTTCAAATGCAGTTCAATACAGTTCATTGGATGCAATTGAAAGGAATCAGCAATGCCGATAGATTGAGCCTTAACATCCCCCCAAGTAGAAGTGAAAAAAAAAAAAAAAAAAACGGATTCAATTAATCTATGGATTGGAACTATATGTGCTCTAGTGAGGATTAAGCTTTGTAAAGCCCAAGATGGTGGCAAAGAGGGTTTAAGACAATTCAAATTAACATTCCCTCTTTGCTACAAGATCTTTACACAGTCCAAACCCAAATTTAACAAACAAGAGTAATTGAAATTGAACAAATAATTACTCAACTTCAAATCTATCCAATAGAATGCTTCGAAACTTGAAAACAATGATCCTTAGGATATGAGAAACAATATTCCAGAAGATGAACTTGATCCAACGGGTGGGATCGAAATCAATCTTGTCCGTAGGTCTCAAATAGGTATTTTAGCAAATCAGAATTATAAAATTATGAAAAAACTCACTTATCTTGAGATTCAACCATTGGAAGGTCTTTAAACTTGGAGGGGAAGTACTTTAAGATGTGCTTGATAACATACCCAAAATTGAAGGTGATCCAATCATGGATGAAGAAATTATGAATTTTCGAAAAATCACTATTATCTGAAAACGGGAATGAACAAAATAGGAGTTTTGGTTGAGTCTCACAACCAGTGAGACTTAACCAGAATTTAATAATAAACTCTTGCCAACTCTCTCTTTACTGCCGCCAGTTTCCTTCTCTATTATTTATAAACTTTTGAAAGCTACCAAATAGGAATTCCAACAAATAGGAAACTTCCTAATAAAAGAACAAAAAACGATTCTAAAACTGAAATAAATAATAGAAACTTCCTTTATAGATTAGGAAAGTCTCTAAAAAAAATTTTAGGAAACTAAAATTTAGGAAAGTTCTAGTTTCCAAATAATTGAAAATTTTAAATAACCATAGCCTATATTCTAGGAAAGAAAATATGGTTCTCAATCAAAAGAGTCCTAATTCTGCAAACTACTAATAATACTATCGATTACTAGAGCTGGCAGTACTATAGTTTAACTAGTTGTTTGCTGGTTGCTTAGCCAATATTTGACTGGCCCATTGGACTGGCTCTTGGACTGCATCACAAGATCTGTGCTTGATATATCCATTATAAAAAATTTCTGTATAGTCTTTTGTTGAATGTCATCCTTAGTATATAGGACTCTTATATTTGTTTTATTTCCTTTTATTTTCCTTTGTTAACTAGGACTCTTTCTTTCCTAAGTTTACTAGGACTCCTAGTCTCTCTAGGACTAGGACTCCTATTAGATTGTAATCTCTTTTCTCTTTTCTTATAAATAAAGGAGAGATGGTGGGAGAACTTTAACTCTCTTTTTCTTTCTATTCTATTCATCATGGTATCAGGGCACGAATAGCTCTCCCTCTCTTCTTTCTTCCCTAATCCCCGCCGCAATCTCTTCTTCTTACCTTCTATCACTGCCGCCGACCTAGCGGTCCCCGAATTGCTACCGCCACATCCTGCAGTCTCCATCAACCCCGCCACCAACACAAAACCTCTGCCAGCCCCCTGTTTCCCCTCTACAAGATTGCCGCAATCTCCTACAGTCCGAAACCTCCCCGCCAGCCACCGTCACTCATCAACGATTCATCGATTTTACCAGATTCTGCCCATCTCACCTTATCGTTACTGATTTTACCTCCTTTCATTCAATCCATGTTTCTGGTTTCTTAATACCAGAATTTTAAATAGCATTAATTTTGTCTAAATAAGTTTTGATCTATTCCTCCTATTAAAGAGATGAACTAAACTAGACAAATCAGTTTTTTGTTATGTATTGCCGTGTGTCCATCATTGAAGGGATGCATGTTGAAGAGATCAACTTTATAGCCAATCTCGATTCTTCCATGTCAGTTTGAAGATTGAAAATTGCTGCATAGGTATCTCTTGTTCCATAAGAGTGATACACAGCATCTCAGATAAAGGATTATTTATTGATTTGAGGGTTGCTGTCTACCGTGGATCAGTTTGAGATCCTAATTTCTTTAGCACCAACAACTTATGTGCTGCCTTATTGGCTGGACAGCAGCTCCAACTTTTTATGGGATCATATTGTGACTCAGATTTATGGTTCTGATTTCTCTTTACAATAGAGATCGACAAATATTTTTGGATAGATCAACATCACAAAGAACAGTCGTCGGTTTCAGATCTTTATTCCCCAAAGAGATCCATATTACCACATTGGTTCAAGGTAATTTTATTGGGGTCCTGCTGCAGTTTTATTATTCTGTTTTTTTTATATATTACTCCGATCTATCCTTTGGTGCTTGTGATGTCTTCTGAAATTACATCCGCTGGTATGGACTTTTACACAAAGGAACATTTGACCATTCCCACCAATACCACAAAACTCGATGGTGGTAACTACCTAATGTGGTCTAGGGCTACACAACTTTCTGTCACTGCTCGAGGATTATCTGGGTATCTCACAGGAGCCAAAACTAAACCCATTACTGACGATACTACTCTGGACAAATGGAATGCTGAGAATTCCTTAGTAATGCAATATCTTCTTAATTCCATGCAACCTGCCATAGCCGAGGGATACCTCTTATTGGATACTGCGCACGAGATCCGGAAGTCTACAAAGGACACATATTCCCGGGTTGGGAATGATGCCTTAATTTATGCTATGCAAAAAAAGGTTCATGAAACTACTCAAAAGAGATGACTCGTATCTCAATATTATACTCGGGTTGAGGAGCCATTGGCAAGCCATTGATTTTTATGACTCCATACATGCCAAGTGTGAAGAAGATGTTACACTGTTTAAAAAACGGGAAGAAAAATACAGAGTTTATACCTTTCTAGCAGGATTGAATGTTGAGCTTGATCCTATTCGCTCACAAATCCTAAGTAAGGATCCTTTCCCTACTCTAGAGCAGGCATATGCTATGGTTCAACTTGAAGACCAAAGGAGAGCTACTATGTTACTGCCCTCTATTCCTGATAGGTCTGCCCTCCAGACATCTACTCCAACTCCTAAGGGCCCTACTCCACCCAGAGATACCGTTAAATGTGAGCATTGTGGTAAACCCTGGCATACTAAAGACACATGCTGGAAACTCCATGGGAAACCAGCAGACTTTGAAGCCAAGAGACGTGACAAACTTATGCAAAGAAACAAGACTTTCAAGGGTTCACAGGCACATCAGACTGTAGCTCATCAGGTTGCTGATCCCACGGTTCCACTGCAAGATAATCAGATACTTCAGGCACTTGGTCGTTTGCTCCAACCACCCTCTGCTGCTCTTTCCGTACCACCATCTGTTATTGCTCCTACTTCTACCACTCCAGGTTCTCACCTTGCCCATTCAGGTATGTGTTTCAGTGGCCATTGTGCGTCAATGGTCTCTAATCCTTGGATTATTGACTCTGGTGCCACGGATCATATGACTGGTAACCATAGTCTATTTCATGAGTACTTCCCTAATCCTGAAATTAATACTGTTCGTGTGGCCGATGGGACTCTCTCCTCTGTCTCAGGGACCGGTTCCATCCATTGCACTCCTTCTTTAGCTTTGCAGTCTGTTCTTCATGTTCCAAAATTTAATATCAATCTAATGTCTATTAGTAGTATTACCTCTACTCTAAAATGCAAAGTGACGTTTTTTCCTTCTTATTGTCTGTTTCAGGATCTGGAAACAGAGAAGACGATTGGATGTGGTAAGATGCAGGGTGGTTTGTATTTGCTTGAGGAAGGTATCCCAAAGTCAGTTTCAGCCTCCCCAAGCCCAGTACATCAACTTTATTCAGCATCCTCTGATCTTCAACGATGGCATCAGCGGCTCGGGCATCCATCCTTTAATGTTTTAGCAAGTCTTTTTCCCTCTTTAGCATATAAATGTAAACGAGACGAGTTTTTTTGCGAAGCTTGTATTCTAGCTAAGCAAACTCGTTCTTCGTATAGTCATACCTCTAAACGCAGTAGTACTGCCTTTCATTTAGTTCATTCTGATGTTTGGGGACCAGCCAGAACTACTTCCATTACTGGTCACCGTTGGTTTGTTACATTTATAGATTGTTATTCTAGAACCACTTGGGTTTACCTCTTACATACTAAAAGTGAAGTGTTTCAGTCCTTTCGTCTGTTTCACCAAATGATTAAGACTCGGTTTCAAGCTTCTTTAAAGATTCTTCGGAGTGACAATGGCAGAGAATACATGGATGGAGAGTTTCAACATTATCTAGCGGATCATGGTATTTTGCACCAGACAAGTTGTGTTGATACTCCTGCTCAGAATGGGGTGGCAGAAAGAAAGAATCGCCATCTCCTTGAAGTGGCTCGTGCTTTGATGTTTGCCCGCAATGTGCCACCACAATATTGGAGTGATGCTATCCTTACCTCAGCCTACCTTATCAACCGTGTTCCAACCCCAGTCTTGGATCATCACTCTCCTTTACACCTTCTTTTGTGTGATGACTCCCATATTGTTCCTCCTAAGATCTTTGGTTGCGTATGCTATGTGCGCAATCATCGCTCTCCAGGAAAGCTAGAACCCCGTGGTTTTCGTTGTCTTTTCTTGGGATATTCTCCAACCCAAAAAGGCTATAAATGTTACCACCCCCCCACCCGTCGCACTTTCGTCTCCTTGGATGTTATCTTTTATGAGCACCTCCCTTACTACCCAGCGTCCCATCTTCAGGGGGAGCCTAGTCTTCAGGAAGATAGGCCTATCATCATGCCTATGCCCTCTCCCCTTCCATTTCAGGGGGAGACATCACCTCCTCCCCCTCCTCCTGAGTCTTCACCTGAGCCTCCATTACCTTTTACTGAGCCTTCACCTGAGTTTACATCACCTTCTCCTGAACACTCTACTGAACAAATTCTCGTGGAGACACCTCGCCTTCAAGTCTACAGCCGTACTAGACTCAAGCAGGGAAGGACCACCACCATCAACGCACCTACACACATCCCTTCGTCAGCTCTGGATCCGGAAACTGTTTCAGAACATGAGATCCTTCAGTCTGGTAATATTCTTCCCTCTGAGTCAAATTTACCTATTGCCCTTCATAAAGGCACTAGGTCCTGTACTCAGCATCCTATATCTCAGTATGTTTCGTATAAATCATTGTCTCCTTCATATCTTGCTTTTATTTCTACTTTGTCTTCTGTGTCTATTCCCAAACATTGGCAGGATGCAATTGCAGATGCGAGATGGAAGGCAGCTATGATAGAGGAAATGACTGCCCTAAGAAAAAATGAGACATGGGACCTAGTTGAACTTCCACCAGGGAAGAAGACTGTTGGGTGTAAGTGGATCTTTACTGTAAAGCAGAAAGAAGATGGGTCTGTAGACAGATACAAGGCCAGATTAGTTGCCCGTGGATTCACACAGACTTATGGAATCGACTATCAGGAGACCTTTGCCCCAGTAGCAAAAATGACTACTATCCGTGTCATTTTAGCTTGTGCAGTACACTTTGATTGGGATCTACAACAGCTGGATGTAAAAAATGCATTTCTTCATGGGGAGTTAGCAGAGGAAGTGTACATGGATATTCCTCCAGGCTTTACCTCATCAGCCACTGAGAAAAAAGTTTGTAAACTGAAACGATCTCTCTATGGACTTAAGCAATCTCCTAGGGCATGGTTTGGGAGATTTCACAGAGCTATGACTTCTGTAGGCTACAAACAAAGCAATGCTGATCATACATTGTTCATTAAGCAAAGGGAGGGCAAAATTACTATTCTTATAGTATATGTTGATGATATTGTGATTACTGGTAGTGATGCTGAAGATATTAGACAGTTGAAGATCTTCTTGGGAAAGGAGTTTGAAGTCAAAGACCTGGGAAAACTGAGATATTTCCTTGGGATTGAGGTTGCTCGCTCCACCAGAGGTATCTATTTGTCTCAAAGGAAGTATATACTTGATCTTCTCTCAGAAACAGGTCTCTTAGGGTGTCGGCCTTGTGAAACACCAATTGATTCTAATGTCAAATTGCAAGAAAAGACCGGTACACCAGTTGACAAGGAACAATACCAACGACTAGTTGGAAAGTTGATATATCTGGCTCATACTCGACCGGATATTGCTTTTGCAGTGAGCTTGGTGAGCCAATTCATGCATGACCCTTATACTTCTCATATGGATGCTGTTCTACGCATTTTACACTATCTCAAATCTGCTCCTGGAAGAGGAATCCTACTGACCTCTCAGGGTCATCTCAGAGTCGATGCCTACACTGATGCAGACTGGGCAGGAAATCCAGATAGAAAATCTACTTCAGGATATTGTACCTTTATTGGAGGGAACCTAGTGACTTGGCGCAGCAAGAAGCAGAATGTGGTTGCCCGTTCAAGTGCAGAAGCTGAGTTTAGAGCTATGGCTCAGGGAATATGTGAGTTGTTATGGTTGCAAGGATTACTCAAGGATCTGGGAATCCATACTACCCAGCCTATGAGGTTATTTTGTGACAATAAGGCTGCAATCAGTATTGCTCACAATCCAGTGCAACATGATAGAACCAAGCATGTGGAAATTGATCATCACTTTATCAAGGAAAAATTAGATAGTGGACAGATATGTGTTCCATACGTTCAGTCCAGTGATCAAGTGGCTGACATCTTTACAAAAGGACTCCCAGCGAAGCAATTTCATCCATTATTATCCAAGTTGTGCATGGCTGACATATATGCACCAACTTGAGGGGGAGTGTTGAATGTCATCCTTAGTATATAGGACTCTTATATTTGTTTTATTTCCTTTTATTTTCCTTTGTTAACTAGGACTCTTTCTTTCCTAAGTTTACTAGGACTCCTAGTCTCTCTAGGACTAGGACTCCTATTAGATTGTAATCTCTTTTCTCTTTTCTTATAAATAAAGGAGAGATGGTGGGAGAACTTTAACTCTCTTTTTCTTTCTATTCTATTCATCATCTTTTGATTTGTCAAAGAAAAAGGGATCCACTTGAATGATGATAACTTTTCTCTTTTAGCAGATTGAAGGATTGCTCTATCATTATTGCAAGTAGATCAGCTAGACATGTTCTCTGTTGGAGCTTTCGTTTTTTGTTTACTTCTGCAACAGAACAGCAAGGGACTAGAAAGGGATTTCCATACATGGAAGGTTAGCTGTCAACCCAAAAACTACCCACTTTTTCAGGTCATCCCTTTGCCATGTGACAATTTTCAGTCCTATTGCTCCATTTCCTTTTTAGCAAAGGATATTCGCTTTGGCAAACCCTTATTTGTTTTCTTGGAACCTTGATTGTTTAGACTCTGTTCAATTACACTTGAAGAAAAATCAAAGTTTCATTGTTAAAGGTAAAGTAAATTAACTGAAATTGAGGGAGTATAAAGAGCCTAAAATGGAAAGCAATGTACACGTATTGAAAATCAATTTCCATGTGTTTGGTTGCAAAGCAAATTTTTGCATACCATGACATACTCTCTTGCCAAAAGCAGTTCTTTTCATTTATATAATGCAGCTCACAACTTTTACTCTTGCTTTCCTTATGTTGTGCTCCCTACATCTTGGTTTGATAGATGAAAACCTAGAATTGGTTTTCCTCCTATGATCAAGGTTTTAAACCTAGAACTAGACACCAGATCCACCTCCATATTTTTTATTTTGAATCAGAACAAAATTGGCCCAAATCCTAGAGAATGGAAAGAAGAATTAAAGTTTTGTCACAGATATCTGATTGACTAAAAGAAGTAAAAATTGTCAAGAAAAATGAAGATCAAATAGAATTCATGGTGATTCCAATCGAATTATTTAAACCATGCCTTCAAAGAGGTTGGATTTTCTGAAATTTTTTTTTTTTTTGGATAGGTAGGCCCTAAGGAGTTGAAGTCATGACCTTTTTGAGGTGAACGAGATAATGATGAGGGAGGAGAGAGAGAAAAGGAGCATCATAACACATATTAGTTGTTTTTAGTGCAAGGGTAAAATTGTCATTTCACTTCCACTTTTAACAGTGTCAGCTTCAGGGAGACTATAATAATTTTTCAGAGTACACGATTGTAATATAGCCTAAAGGTCCTAAACATAGGGGTGGTATAAGTAAATTTAACAAATATTTATCACTAAGTGATGGGTTTCCTATTCACCAAAGGAATTAGGGTTTAGAAACCCAGGAGATATCCATAATTTCAGGTAGGGAACCTGACTGGAATTAGGATATATTTACCAACTCAGTAAATGCTGATTAATGCAAAGTTGGAGCTATGAAGATCATAATTGGAATCAAAAGGTTTTAAGATAAGTAGAACGAAGACGGACACAAGGACGGATAATGAGGTGGTGAACATTCTTGAGAGGGAGATACAACAAAGTGTTCATTTTAGGTAACTAGGTTCAATCATAAACAAAGAAGGTGATATAGACGATGATGTTTCACAGAGGATTAAAATAGGACGAGCTGCAGCCTTCCAGCTTGAGAGAGAAATCTGGCTTTCCAACCCTCACGCTTCTTAGAAATAGAGTCAATAATAGGAGCACACAAAGTTGCTGAAAGCCTTCCAGAGAACAGAGGCACCCCAAATACTTCAGTGGCAAAGGAAGGTCGTTCATCTGAGAAAGAGTGATCAGCTCCTGCTTCACCCTAGGGAGACGCCACCCACCACTATAGAAGACTCCTGCTTCACCCTAGGGGAGACTCCACCCACCCTAGGAGAGAAATAATTGCAGTAGGATTTCAGTACTATAGGTTTGAATTCAGAACTAAAACTGGAACTGTTAACTAAAAATTATAATATTATATTGAAGAAGGTTTTAGGTTTGAAACTTTGAATTCAGAACTAAAATTGGAACTAGTAACTAAAAATTAGAATATTATAGTATGGAAGAGTAGAGCAGAGACTTAACTAACAAATTAGTAATGAAGCAAGCAGAGCGGAAGTGAAGAAAGTAAAGAAACTACTAACCGCAGGGTAGGGCATGACAAAAGACCTTACCTGTGTTTGATGGAGAAAAAAAAATATGAAAAACCTGTTTAGAATTCACTTAAAGTGAAGCTTTGGAATTCACGATAATCCCTTCTGGAATCTACCAGAACTTTGCTACTGAATCCACAGCTCACCATCAGAATCAACTGAGCAATCCCTTTTGAATCCACAAGCGAATAGCCAACAGGCAACAACTTGCTTTTCTTTACTTGAAAAGTTGAATAGGTTGAGCCCTTACACTTCTTTATAACTTGTTGTTGGACCTTCTTAAACACTTTTTATGAAAGGCTAGAGTCATTCCTGGACAGCAGAGGAAAATAAAGAAACTAAAACAGACTATGAAACCTCTCCATTGACCAGCTAGCTTGGATAAGTCCTAACTGACTAGGATTTTGACTGGATAAAGAAAACAGATTTAAATAAGCAGTGGAATTACTCAATTCCTATTCCAGCCAACTACTAACATAACGATTAAATAAAACCCAAACAGAACCAGGATTGGACTGGTCATCAGTTTCCTAGAGAGATTAGGAAAATTGAAAATTTTGGAAAATTTAAAGCTTTGGGCTGCCGGAATGCTTGCAATCTCTGACCACAGGCACTTGCTTGCTGCAGAAGCTCTTCTTCTTCCTGGTACTGCTGCTAGTACCTAGATACACTGTCACTGAGGTCCTGTTTTGAAACATTATTATTATTTTTTAGTTTGGTCATTGCATTTGATTTTCAAACATGTTATTGGTGGCAATATGAGGCTAGACTCAAAGCAAACATATATTTCTGACCTTTTTCTGATTCAAGACCTGACCTATTGGTCAAACCTTGGGAAGTTCATCCTGTTTATGTGGAGTTCCTTGCTTTGGGTATGGTGACTTTAGCCTAAGCACTTGACACTTGCTGCTTAATTCCTGTCCCTGAGCCAGCTTGGTAGTCGGTCAGTTTTAACCCAACCTGCCTGTTAAGACTCAAGAAAACTTGAGTTGGTCATCTATGATTCTACAGTTTATCTTGTAGGTGGGTTCATTAGCTTTAGCTTGGTGTTTCTTGCTTCTACATGAGCCTGACCCTGAGCCTGTGGTCAAACTATCAACCGAAGCCTGGAATATGGGTGCGCCATGTAACAACTCCAGCCCTTTGCTTATAGCAACACACATACATTATCAATTTCCACAAATGTTTCCATCTTAATTATTTCTGTTGTTTGCAGGGAGAATGTGATGATTTGCATCAGAGAGTGAGAGATGGTTTGATTAAGAAGCTTACTATTGTAAGTTGTCATGTCTCAGTAGTCAGTGCAAAGTTACGGATTTTTTTATTTTTTATTTTTTTTAAACTTCTGTAGACATGGTTTCTTTATTTTGTTTACTTATGTTTTGTATGATGCCTTAATATATAGACTAATTATCTGTTATTTTCTTTTGCTGTAAAAAATTTCTTTTTTTAAAGTGCTGGGTGTCTCTACTCTCTGAAATCTGAATTTGGGGCAGTGTTCCAAATCCTGGTGAGATTTCGGAAATTTCTAAAAATCTTAAAACTTCTCAAGATTTCAAAATCTCTGAAATCTCGACCTTATATATGTTCAAAAACACAGTGTCTCGGTGAGATTTTGAGATCTCGGACCTCACCGAAACGGGGTCAAGATCTGAGATTTAAAACCTTGATTTGGAGTGGTTTAATGGACTGGTTGTGTGGTATGGTTCATGAATCTTATTGGTGGCATCCTGAAAATACCAAGTGTTTTGTCATTTTATCTCTCTGATGTATGAGTTATCCAAATAAAATGGCTAAAGAATGCCCGCTCTTCTGTAGACCTTTGTTTTGATTATTTAAAAATTCAATGACTATGAGCAACATTATGATTTCTACTAGGTCAGACTCTCGTTTACTTGCTCAATAAAGACCCTAGGTTTCCCACATGCCCATTGATGTCTCTTCCTTTGTCTAGGTACTTACACCTATATTTCTGTCTTTTGGATTTATTTTTTTTTGGGTTTGGGGAGGAGAGGGGGGGGGGTGGTGAATAAATAAATTGTATTACCCAATGAAGAAACAAGGCTGGGAACCCTTGAAGGGCTATGGCAAAACAAAGACGAGTATCACAAACGGAGGCACGGGACATCCTAATCACATTAGAACTGAATAGGTAAGTCCCAAGCTGAAATCTTGAATCTTTTCCTAGGAGTGTCTGGACAAGGACAGGAAACTGGGGGTAATAATGTTGGCAACATAGTCCTATAGTGATATAGCGCTACTGTTAGTTCCTTTATACTCCTTTTTCTATTGGTAGTAAGAAGTGGATTTGTTTCCACCGTAGTCCTTTATTTGTTTCCTTATTGGTCAGGTTCCCTTTTCCCTTTCTTTTGATTTATGAAAGTTTCCTAATCTCTATTGTTTCTATGTTTCTTTTGCTAATATAAATAAAGGCACAGTTGAGGAGGATAGACACATTCGACTCTTCTATTTCTAAGAGTTGTACCTCCTCCTCCTTGTATCTCTTTCTTCTCTCTTTGTTTTCTTCTTACAGTTTCTGGTTTGCAGATTTCTTCTTTGTTAACTGTAACATGGTAGAGTACTCTTGGCTTTCTCTGGATTTGTCAAAAATGCAAGAAACTACCAAGCGGAGTTCAAAGCAGCTAGGAAAGGGTTACAGGAAGCCATAAGAATGGGAGCACAGAAACTATGGATAGAGTGTGACTCTGAATTGGTGGTGTATGGTTACTGCACTCAAAGATACCATGGTACTTGAAACAAGAATGGAATAGTCTGAGTGCTGCTCTTTCCTCCACTCAAATCAGATTTACTCATTGTTACAGGGAATCTAATGTGATAGCGGACACACTTGCGAAAAAGGCTGCTACTGAGTTGACATCTACATGTTGGATTTCATGTCCGGATATCATAGCTAGAGATGTAGTTTGGGATGCTTCTGTGCGTCATAGATATCGTTCCACTATGTAGTTTCTTTTGTTTACTTTCATCAATGGTAGGGCTCTGCTGATGGCAATGCCAAAGGTGGAGCTTTTACTATCATTGATGTGATGTACTCTCTTTTTTATCTTTATATATTTTAATACAATTTGCTGACCTTCAGCAAAAAAAAAAAAAAAAAAAAAAAAAAAATTGTAACATGGTACAGAGCTCATACCAATCTAAGTTGGGATCCTCCCTCCATACCTGCGGTTTTGATAGGCTCTTTCCTCTTCTTCCTTCTCTAATTGTGCTTGGTTGCGGCAACCATATGCTGCCTATGGAGGCAAACTGAAACTCCCTGAATGCTTCTGGATGTGTACCTGATTCTGCCGCTGATTGGAATGTCTGAGTAATTTTCTTCTTGATGTCGATCTGCTGTAACTGCTAGATCTGACTGCTACTGGCTCCCTTTATTTTTTTTGGGTCGGTTGAGCCCCAAGGAGTTGAACTCATGACTACTTCATCATGAGGTGTTGGCCTTTTACCAACTGAATTATCCCCTTGGGGTTACTGGCTCCCTTTATTGCTGAAACATATTGATCCAGATCAGGATCATTATTCTTGACTTCCGGACAAACTGCTGTTGTTCTTCCTTGTGCTGAAGATCAGATTCCCACATCTGGTCAGCCACTGTTTCTACCTGTCAACTCTGACCAGGTCAGTTGCAGAACTTGCTATTGTCTCTTATACTTGGTTGTTGGGTCTGATTTCAGTGGGAATCAAGAGGGCTTATATTCTCGCATACATCGAACCTATACATTACAATATCATGTTTTATTGATTTTGGGTAAAAAGCTACTTGAACTTGCTGGAGTAGTGAAATTATTATTTCTTCATTAACTTTACACTATTCAAATATTTTTCTTTTCCATATCCCCGTGGGATTGAATTTAATTGTCACTTCTGTGCTACGTCCAGTGGTTTCCATGGTATCTATGATGTTGACCTTTTCATCAAGTCCCTTAGATTTGATGTGCGGATTATGGAAAGTCTTCCTGAAATTCATAAAAAGGGGAAGACTAAAATATGAAAGCTTATCCGGTTAGATAGTAGTTGGTTTGATTTCATTCATAAGATGCTTGCTTTTGTTTTTGGTTTTCAGTAGATTGTTGATCTATCCTTTTTTCTTCTCGTTTCAGCTTTGACCCCCCAAAAGATACTTCCATTAGTTGGTATACAATAGTTGCTCTGGAGAAGATGAGGGAACATGGTGCTCTTAGGATTTGTGAATTACAATTTCCTTTAGGATGTCAGTTCTTCATTGTTCCCTTTCTTCTTTGTTTTCTTGATTTGGTATAACTCTATATATTCGCTTCCTTTTTTTTTTTTTTATTATGATTTTCTCCATAATTTGATCTAGTTTATTTCTAAAAGATTGATTAGATTACGATAAGTCGAAAGATCTGGAGCTGGGTATTCTTCATGAAAGAATCAAGATCCAAAATTATTGAACAAAAAGAATCAGGATCCACTTTTCCTTTGTTTTTTTTTAAAATTTTTTTACTGTTTTATCTTTGCTGTGGATTATTTATTATTTTATCTTATTTTGGGGTTGCTTTCCCAAAAATCAAGGTGTCTGTCTAGGATGGCACCTCGCCACCTATAGAACAGATGTGCTGTGAGCTCTGAAGAAGTATAAAGTCCTCCCCAAACACCTGTATGCAAGGCAGAGGAGGAGGGCACGAATCCTTCCCTTTCCCCCCTCCCCCCCTCTGAACTGTTAATAACCCTTTAAAAGTACTGGAGTTTGGTGTCCTTTACAATATGTTTATCTAGAGACGTCATCTTCTTCTTCTTCTTCTTCTTCTTCTTCTTCTTCAGTTTGGTATCCGTTGCAAGACTGTTAAGACTTATTCTGCTTTCATATACCCCCTGTGGAAGAGAGAGAGAGAGAGAGGGGGGGGGGGGGGTTAAGAATGGTAAGATTTTCAGAGGATACACCAGTTGATCCTTAGAGGGTGAGCCTTGGTGTGACGGTAAGGTTGTCATATTGCAACCTGGTGGTCACGGGTTTGAATCTTGGAAACAGCCTCTCCACATTATGGAGGTAAGGCTGCATGCATTTTGCCCTCCCCAGACCCTGTAATAGTGGGAGCTTTGTGCACTGTGACATCCTTTTATGCTAGTTGATCCCTGTATATTTATGAGGATCAAAGGTCAGCTTTTCATTAGTATTCCATTGCTAAAAGAAATCTCAGAAAATGAATTACAGCTATGAATCCCTCAACAATTCTTCCAAGTGCACATCAAATCCCACCAGGGATAATTTCTAGCCCAGTACTACAGTTTTCCAGGTGATGGTGGCCCCTTGGGTTAAGGTGTTATCGATATCAATAATGAAGACAGCATCTTTGTTGTAGGGTCCAGCTGGGATTAGTACAATGCTAACATAATTGAAGCTCTTCCCCCCTTTGAGACTTAGGCTTCGTTGCAATGATGGCTTGTTAAGAACTGCAAAGAAGATTTAAACTCTAGGCTTCTTTCTGTGTGTAAGAGGCCCTTGAAGATGCTCTAGTTTGTTGGGTCCATCTGGAATGAGTAAAATGTAAAAAATAATTGAAGCTCTTCCCCGCTTTGACGCTAAGGCTTCATTGCAATGATGGTTTGTTAAGAATTTCAAAAAATCTAGGCTTTTCTCTATGCGGAAGAGGCCCTTGAAGATGCTCTGGTTTGTTTAGTTTACGAGAAGTGTCGAAAAGGATAGTTAGAGAAAAGTTTACTTCCTTTAAGAACTTTGAATGTTCAGACCCAATCAACTTCTCATAAACCAGATTATTGTGGGGAAATGGAATCTTCTAGATGTTGGTCTTCTCCCTATAAAGAGTCAACTCGATTAAACTCATATGCCTTATCCTAACTGTTTGTGATTGGCTATCCAAATCCTGTTCCCATCATCCAGTTCTATTTAAGGCCATTTCTGGTGCTAACTAACAAGTGCCCTTTAAACAATAAATAATTGTAAAATGTGTTAAGGATATTCTTCACCATTGAATTCAATATTCAAAATTCAAATATTTGAATAATCAGTTATGATTCAAAATTCAAATATTTGGTGAGTTATAAAACAATTATTCAAATTATAAGAACATGTTATAAAGGAGAGTTAGGATTGTAAATCAGTTACATAAGTTATAAGAATTCATTGTAAATAGGTTACATAAGTTATAGGAATTCAAATTCAAAATTTGAATTCTAATAACAAGGATTATACACAACATATTGTATATAAATATAACCTATCTCCTAGACATTGAGATAAGGTGAGAAACATTCAAACTCATTCTTTTTGTCTCCATATCAATCTCTTCAGTTTTAATATGGTATCAGAGTAGGCTACCAATCCTGCAATGACTTCTATCTCTCTTTCTTCGGTCCCTTCTAATGCTCATTCTCCATCTAATGTCCATCATCACCTCTCCCTCAAACTAACTGCTGAAAATTTTCTTCTCTGGAAAACCCAATTGCTTCCCTTATTGCGCAGCTATGATCTTATTGGGTTCATCGATGGCACCATACCTTGCCCACCTAATCCAGCAGCAACGACATCATCCACTTCTATCATACCTGAAGCCACTGCCACTGAGATGCATACCGCATACAATGACTGGAACCGCGTCCTTAGCTGGTTGATTAGTTCACTCTCTCTTGAGGTTCTTCCCTATGTGGTCGGTCTCTCCACCTCTCCCTCAGTTTGGAAGACACTACAATCAGCCTTTGGCACACTTTCTCATACGAGTGTGTTGCAAATTCATATGCAACTGCAAAGCACCTTTAAGGGGAACAAATCAATTTTTGAATATCTTCAAGAAGTTAAGTATCTCTCCGATCAACTTGCTGCCTCCAATCGACCTCTATCGGATGAAGAACTGAATGCTATTGTTTTTCGTAATCTCGACCCAGATTATGATGATATAATCGCAGCCTTGGCAACAAAATCAGAGGCTCTACCATTTCACACACTTCACCGACTTCTTCTAAGTCATGAAATGAGGCTCCACACTGCCCAATCAATTATGTCGGTCAACCTCAGTACCATATCTTCATCAAATCATAATTTCCCACCATCTCACCATGCTCCGCCGCACATGTCCCATTCGACCTTGTCTTCATCCTCTCGGCGTATACACTATAACAAATCTGGTAAAAAACAACAATGCCAGATTTGTCATCGTTCGAATCATACAGTGTCCAAATGCTATTATCGATACTCTGGTAATCCAAATAACCCAAGTGGTAATGCTTCTGCAAATGTGGCGGGTTTACTTCCCACATCTCCTGACCCCTTGTTGGCATGGTTCCCCGACACAACTGCGACACATCATATTACTCTGGATTTGAACAACCTGCACATCTCTCACAAGTACACTGGTAAGGACTCCCTGAGAGTAGGAAATGGTGTTGGTTTGTGTATTAGTAATATTGGGAATTCTACTTTTTCTTCTTCTCCCAATGCTTCTTTCCATTTCTCTAACATTCTTCATGTTCCCTCCATAACCAAAAATCTTTTATCTGTCCACCATTTCACAAAAGATAATAATTGTTATTTCCAATTTCATCCTTATTTCTTTGTTGTTAAGGATCAGGTGACCTACAAGGAGCTGCTCCGGGGAACGCTTAAGGATGGACTCTACCAAATTCCACAACTCAGAAGGTTTGTCACTCCTTCGGCCTTCACAGCCTCTAGTTCCGCTTCTGTTACAGCCGATCACTGGCATGCACGGCTGGGACACCCTCATCCTCGCATTGTTAAGAATATCATTTCTTCTTACCACCTCTCATCTTCCTCCACACAAATAAAAAAATGTCAGGCCTATTACATGGGCAAAGCACATAAATTTCCCCTACCCCCTACAAGTTCTATTAGTACTGCACCTCTCCAGTTAATTTTTGCCGATGTATGGGGTTCTTCTACTGAACTTTCATCTACTAGTTGTCGTTATTTTATTATTTTTGTTGATGATTCTCCAAGTTCACATGGTATTATCCATTACACAATTGTTCTTCTGTACCAAATATATTTGAAATGTTTAAGAAGTTGGTAGAAAATCAATTTTCAACATCTATTAAAGCATTACAATCTGATTGGGGGGGAGAGTTTCAGAAATTAAATACCTATCTAAAATCATGTGGCATTTTGCATCGGGTTGCCTGTCCTCATACACATGAGCAAAACGGCGCTGCGGAATGCAAAATTCGACACATTGTAGATACGGGTCTGACTCTCTTAGCCCATGCATCCATACCTCTTCACTACTGGGATTATGCTTTTCAAACTTCTACATTTCTCATAAATCGGTTACCCACTCCGGTTTTACAAAACCTTTCACCTTTGGAAAAACTATACCAACAAAAACCCGATTACAATTTTCTTAAGGTTTTCGGATGTACAATTTATCCCCTACTCAGACCATATAACTCATCAAAATTCAATTTCGTACTGTGCCATGTCTCTTTTTAGGTTATAGTCCTCTTCATTTGGGCTAGCGTTGCTTGGATCTTAAATCCAATAGATTTTACATTGCTCGACATGCCAACTTCATTGAAGATTCTTTCCCTCTTGCCATGACTTCTACCCCCCATTCATCTTCTTCTTTATCTACACCATGGCTCACAATATCCCTTCCTTCTCTCTCAACTTCATCCTTTAGCAATCCTAGGACGGTTCCACCAGCTCACCCACCTTCACCACAAGTACCACCACCCTCCCCTCCCCCTTCCCCATCTCAATCTCCTTGTTTAATTCTCAATAATACTAATTGCACTAACTCATCCAACCCCCTACAAGCTTTAGTTCCTACTTGTGATGCAGGCAGTTCTACTACAAATGAAGCACTCATCCAACTGCCACATGTTCCTCCTCGTCGCACACATCACATGGAGTTGCGAGCTCACCCAAAACCCTCAACCCGATATCCTCTTCCATCTACCCATCTGTCTCAGGCTGAGATTGAGCCTGCTACTTTCACTGAAGAAAACAAAAATCCACATTGGCGTGAGGCAATGATGATAGAGTTCAATGCACTATTACAGAATCAAACATGGAGTTTGGTTCCTCCCTCACCCAACCAAAATGTGGTCGGATCTAAGTGGATTTTTCGAATTAAAAGAAAGGCCGATGGAAGCATTGAACGCTATAAGGCCAGGCTTGTGGCTAAGGGGTATAATCAACAGGAAGGTATTGACTACACCGAGACTTTTAGTCCTGTCGTTAAACCCACAACCGTTCACACGGTGTTGGCAATTGCTACCTATCATAAATGGGCCTTGAGACAATTGGATGTCAGCAATGCTTTTTTACATGGCACTCTCTCTGAGGATGTGTACATGTCCCAATCTAAGGGCTTTGTGGATGCCACAAGACCAAATCACATTTGCAAGCTTCACAAGTCTTTATATGGGCTCAAACAGGCACCTCGAGCTTGGTTCAATCGTCTCAGTACATTCTTAGTGTCGTTGGGTTTTGAGGGCTCTAAAACTGATACATCACTTTTCATTTACAAAAATGGCTACAGCTTCATATACATTCTGATATATGTTGATGACATAGTCCTTACGGGCTCCGATGCCTCTGTTTTGGATAAAGTGGTCCTCTCCTTGAGTAAGGAATTCGCAATAAAAGACCTTGGCCACCTTAATTACTTCTTGGGTATCGAAGTCATTCCTACAAAGGCTGACATTATTCTTTCACAGCAGAAATATATTTTGGATTTGCTAGCAAAAACTTCGATGGAGGGTGTCAAACCTATTCAGTCCCCTATGGCTTCTTCCACCAGGCTATCCCTAACCGATGGTGTTCCATTATCCGATGCTACAAAATACCGTAGCACTGTCGGTGCACTACAAGATGCAACTCTAACTCGACCTGATATATCCTTTGCAGTTAACAAGGTATGTCAGTTCTTGAAAGCACCAACAAATGTTCATTGGCAAGCTATCAAACGCATTCTGCGTTACCTAAAGGACACCTATAACAAAGGCTTATTGCTCTCTCAAGGCTCATGTGACCAGCTCTCTGCTTATAGTGATTCTGACTGGGCTGGCTGTGTCGATGATCGTCGTTCCACAGGAGGCTATGCTGTTTTTCTCGGACCAAATCTCATATCATGGAGTGCGCAAAAGCAACCAACACTAGCCCGCTCATCAACTGAAGCTGAGTATTGAGCCCTAGCAAACACGACCACAAAACTACAATGACTTCAATCCCTTTTGCGTGAACTAGGTGTCAAGCTTGCTAAACCACCAGTTCTATGGTGCGATAACTTGGGAGCTACCTATATGACAGCAAATCCTGTGTTCCATGCAATAACGAAACACATTGAAGTGGACTTCCACTATGTTCGTCAGCTTGTTGCACAAAAATTCATTGAAGTTCGCTTCATCTCAACACATGATCAAATAGCCGATATTCTCACAAAGCCATTGTCTCATGTTCGGTTTGCTCATTTACGTGACAAGTTAAAGATTTGTCACAGACCCTCTCCAACTTGAAGGGGGATGTTAAGGATATTCCTCTCCATTGAATTCAAGATTCAAAATTCAAATATTTGGTGAGTTATAAAACAATTATTCAAATTATAGGAACATGTTATAAAGGAGAGTTAGGATTGTAAATCGATTACATAAGTTATAGGAGTTCATTGTAAATAAGTTACATAAGTTATAGGAATTCAAATTCAAAATTTGAATTCTAATAACAAGGATTGTACACAACATATTGTATATAAATATAACCTATCTCCTAGACATTGAGATAAGGTGAGAAACATTCAAACTCATTCTTCTTGTCTCCATATCAATCTCTTCAGTTCTAATAAAATGAACCCATATTTCTCTTTTAGTTTTTTCTTTAGACTATATAACCATGAGAATATGCAGGGAGGAACTGTAACTTTTTTTTCCCTTTCTTTTCTTTGCTTTTCCTTTCAAAGAAACTTTTCTTAATCCTCGTGTATTCTTGAAGAAATTCTTGCCTCATTTATCCGGTTGCACATCTCATTCTTAGGGGAGCCAACTTTCATTAATGCTTCCCGAAGGTGGAAGTTGGTGGAGCTGTATTGTGGGATTCTTCTGTGTCCTCCCTTGCTTATTGTCCTTCCATCTTTTTCACCTTGATTCAGGGTTCACATTATTGACCCTTGAGGGAAAGAAGGGAAAAAAGAAGAAATGTGAATATGGGATTATCGTTGTTTCCTTCTTGTCACAACCACTGGGTTCACATTATTGACCCTTGAGGGAAAGAAGGGAAAAAAGAAGAAATGTGAATATGGGATTATCGTTGTTTCCTTCTTGTCACAACCACTTTTGGTTGAACATGCACTTTGAGGTCACATTCTTTATGATCACATAGAATGTGAAGTTCTTGAGCTGGGAACTTATCCTTGACTAGCTTTATCCTCATAGTTTTAATTTTCTTAAGATGTTGCTGGATTCTTACTCGTAAGATTTCAGGTTATCACTTTCGATGGTTGAATTAAAAATTATGTATTTGTATTTTCCACATCCTCTTCCCACCCCCAAACTCACTGACCACGCTAATGCTATTAGAAGATAGTTTTTTTAGGATCCTTACAGTTTAAATTCCTTTGTAGTTTAGGATAGATATCAATATTTTATGGACATATTTAGCAGAGCTTCTTGTGCCCAGATTACGTGCAAGAAGCAGAAGCCGAGTAAGTGACCCTCCCCCATCACAAACAAAATATTTCTATTGGTTGTACTTGTTTAGCTGGAGTAGCTGGATTCTCTAGAATCTAAAAAGCAGAATCTGGAGAAGCTCCCCCAAACATGCACTGAGTACATTTTTCTTTGAGATTTCGAGTTCACCGCGACGGGTGAATTTCCATACTTAATTTAACTCCAGGGACTTAGGAGGTGGTGGTCTTATCTTCTGTTCATTGAGTAATATATGGTTTATGTTGTGTTTAAATGCAATGTCATGCTTCATACTAGCCATGTCCATTTCACTCGTCAAGTTTGTATATGCCCTTGTGCATGCTCATTTGCATGCATGTATGGTTTGTCTACTTCCCTTCATGAAGTCAGTCAGTGTGTCAATGTCGGGGTTGGGTAGGGAAGGTGGGAGGGAGGCTACAGTGAGGATTTGAGGTCGAGGCCAAAGTTGGGAAGGGAGGGTAGGAGGGAGGGAGGCTACATTGAGGTTTGAGGTTGAGGCCGAAGTTAGGGAGGGGAAGGTGGGAGGTACAGTGAGTTCTATGACTGTAGAGTGGAGCTGGTGATCGGAATTGGAGGCAGGGGAAACTCAGGCGCAAAAATGTCAAAAAAATACCGGAAGGAAGGGGAATACTGTTTTGGTTAGTTTTGTAAACTAAAACCCAAAAGTAGATAATCTTGTAATTTTCCTAATATTTTATTCTTTTTCTAATTTTCTATTTATTCCTTTAAGCTCACCAGGTCAGAAGTCTGCTTTCTAAACCTTGTGGCACCTCTGTTTTGGTTATTAATTTCAGATAGCTTCAATCTGTTATAAATTTCTAGTATCTGATCAGAAATGCATCATATTTGGTCCATGAGTTTCTAATTATCTATTCTCTTGAATTCTGGTATGAGTTTCTGAGTTTGGCTGACTAGTAATGCCATAAGGGCTGCTCCTTTGCACCCTTAAACTGATCTCAGATCACTGAGATCTTTTGTCAGTAGGAAGTTCTCGTCCTTAAGAGTAATCGACTGGATTTTCAAGCCCATTTGGTGGATTTCGTGCCATTTCATTTCAACCAGGATTGGGTTTCCGAAGCCATTTCATGATAGTAATAGGAATTGTACCCACTGACCAGGTAATGTGTGGCTGCTTAGCTGCCAGTGGGAAATTGATAGATTTTTGCACTTAAATCTCTTTTTCATAAGTTGCAATTACCCAAATTTTTTTATTTGGCATTGGATCTGTTATTTGCTTCTCTTAAAGAGAAATGTGAGGCCATGCATTTATCTTCTCAATCATTGTGATGTTAAAGGAGATGAAGCTAGTGTGGCTGTGATTCTTGTAGAAAGTAGTCATTGGAAGTTGCCGAAGAAATCCATTGGGGAAAATCTGAATGGAAATATATTATGAACCTCTTTTGCAAGCTACATCCATAAGAATCTCTTACTGAAAATAATTTTGGGTTTTAGTGTTGATTAGATTTGTTGACAGCAGAATTACCACATATGTTGTTGTCCAATAATTGAAAGTTCATAGCAGCATGCTTCACTTTGTATCCACAACATATGCCCCTAGGACTTGTTGAAATTGATGACTCATGTGATGCTGGGATTGTTTTGGGATTGTTTCCCTATTATTTGCCCCTAACATAATGATAATACAAGAATAATTCTCTGGCTTTAACTGAAACTGTTTAACGTGATTCCTTCCACTTTGTTTATGTAAGTGTTAACTGTAGTATATTTTAATAGCTTCATCCAGAGGTCATTAAGCAACAGTATCTAAATCATATATGCCCTGCTTTACTGGCAGAAATTTTTTTTTCATTAATGTGTGAAAACAGTTCTTTGAATGGGGGGCATACCATATCACATATAAACATATGTATGTTGTGCCTACGTTCAATATAAAGGAATTGCATGCCGTTGGGCCGAAGCCAATGGTAGTTGCGGCTGGGTTCAGACTTCATACGGGTATTCTGTTTTAGATTGGTTATTTTGCAGAGGAAGGAATTGAATATTTTTCACATTCTGTTCTTCCTCAGACCTTGGTATTCTGTTTTAGATTGGTTATTTTGCTGAGGAAGGAATTGAATATTTTTCACATTCTGTTCTTCCTCAGACCTTGTATAATAGTGGGATCTTCGTGCATTGGGAAACTTTTTTTTATTTTTTTATTTTTTATTTTTTATATATATTGTTTTCTAGTATGAAGTTCAAAAAATTTTCTTGTAATTATGCACTTCCATAGTTGTCAAGGCATTGTCTAGGCGTCCAGGCGAGTCAAACAGAGCTAGGCGGTTGGTCGCATTGTTTTATTTGTTTATATATATTTTTAATTAATGCCCATTTGTAACATTTTTATTGGATGTATAAAGTACATATATACACCATGCATATGTATTGAACACAATAAAAATTAATGTGCTAATCCTTTCTTGTTTTGTATAAATCCTCTAATTACGATGTACCTTTACAGCGCCTTGGGTACGCCTTAGGTAAGGTGTACAGGCACCTCTCCGACACCTTGAGTCGCCTTGGTGCCTTGATAACTATTTACATTTTTCATAGCAATAGTGCACCTAGTCTGATTGCCATCCCTTTTTACCCTTTAGTTGTAGGATCCGCATCCTGTCCTCCCAGTGGTTATGGGAGGACAGTGGCAACCTGTCCTGGATGGCTGCCACGTGGCTCTCAGTAAATTCGAGACCCACGTCTGAGTCGACACTCAGCCGACAAGCCGAGCCGACAGGGGTTGTTGGCTCTTTTTTTTTTTTTTTTTTTGTAAGTTTTTTTGTTGCATTCTTAAAACGTTATCCAAGGCTTTTCTACCTTATGTGAAGGTGAGAAGTGTTGAGGTTAACTTTTCATTTTCACTTTTGAAGGTTTTTTTTTTTTTTTTTTTTTTTGTTAATTCACTTTTGAGGTTGATAATCTATTAAGACAATGAGTTCAAATCGTTGCTAAATGATGAATTCTCTTTGGCAAGGGGCAAGATTATGACTTTCCAACATAAGGCTATAGTCATAAAGAGCATCAAAGGCTCCTTGTAGTTCATTGTCGTACAAATCAATGCAAGATTTAAGACTTCTTCATGAGCCATCAATGCTAGATTTAAGACTTTTTCTTCCAACTCATGCTTCTTCTCATCATCATTAGAGCCCCCCAAGTTTCCTTAGCTGCAAAGGCTTTCTTCTTCCCTACCAACCTTGGCCAGTTGGTCTTGAAATGGCCTGGTTTTTCTACATTCATAGCTTTTCTTGAAATCCATCCTTCTTGTCCTTGGGGAATTTTTTTTTATTAATTTCTTTGTGATGAGAGAGAGTTCCTCCAAGTCAATTTCTTCAACACTACGACACTCCTCCTATTCGACCAGCTCATAGCAGGGAGCAGGGGAGCAGCCGAAACTGCCCTCCTTGCTCACAACTGGCCCAAAAGAGAAGGATTTTTCCTTTACCTATGGGGGTAGGAAAATCATGATCGGGATAGCAGACCCAAAGTTATGGAACTCGAGTGTGGGTTTTTTGTCAAAATAAAATGGCTTTACTTTTTCTTTTTATTTAATATTTTTATTTGAATTTGTTAATCATTAAATATAATAGATCATCATCCCAAAACATCATACTCATGAACTAATAAGTTAATTTTGATCTCTTTTACTAGTTTAGTCTCTTTATAGGTGATTACAAGAGTATCCCAAATTTCCTTACCGGTTTTACACATACTTATCCGGTTAAATATGATCTCACTTACAACACATTATAAGAATGAAATTGCCTTGTGTTCAATTGATAAAGTCTTTTCCTTCTTGGTTCCATTCGGTTTTGGGTTGTTCAACCAGTTTACATTTTTCATTAGTTTTAGTGATTTTGAAAGATCCTTCTCAATCACATCCCACATATCAAGGTTGTATCCACATACAAATATTTTAAAGCGGCATGTCCAATTGGCAAAATTCTTACTTTTTCAATGTATTGGTTAACATTTTAGGTTGCAACAAAAAATGGAAAAATCTATTTTTCTGACAATAAACTACATGTGGTTTAACCAGTCCATCGACCAGACACTTATGGACCGACTGATTGATAAAGTTTCAGTTTGATTAGCCTGGTAAGACAAAAAACTGAATACAGATCAGTTGAAACTGACCAAACCAGACCTTCTGCCACCCTTATCAGTGGTGGCAATTGTTGTTATAATTATGTATATTAGCTATCCATCAATTGTTCAATCATCTCCAATCACACCAATAAGATTCCATTACACTTCGCTAGTGTGTACGTGCTTTTCCCCCAAAATCGTCTCTTTTTTTTTTTTCTCTCTTGCTAAAGTTAAGCAAAAGTTATACTAATATGAAAAAGAATGTACAATAAAAACACATCCACTACTGGTACAGAGATCAAGAAGTCCTCCACTTTCAGTATTGCTATGAGTAGAGAAGAGATTCAAAGCATTGGAGTAACACAAAAAAACTTAAGACTCAGATGTTCACCTTTGGAATAGCCATCAGCATATCAATGTTTATGTTTTTCAGGCTGTGTTGATGGGCTCTTATCGGTTTGATTTTGATTTTCTATATGTGAATTTAGTAATAAGTTGATTTAAGGGCTTTATCATACCATTATCAGGCTGATTTCGTTTCGATTTCCTATTATGTAGTGAAAAAAATTGGCTTAACGCACTCTTATCGGTCCATTATTATTAGGCTTATTTGGTTTTGGTTTAGAGTTTGGAGCTATTGGGTCGGTTAATTCGAGCTTATCAATCAATCCGATCTGGTTCTGCTCCAAAAAAAAAAAGAAAAAAGAATAGTCCATTTTAAGTGTATTAAACAGAGTGGTTTTGGTTTGATGGTGAGGTTCGGTTCCGGTTCAAAGTGTTAGAGGTAAAATCAAAATCGATCAGTTTATTCAACGGTTTCAAAATACTTATCAAAATCGATTATTAATTAGTTTCGGTTATTCATTTTTTAAACAGTTTTGTTGGTGATAGGGAGAAGATGAGAGTTGGATACAAAGAAGAGCGGGGAGAGAGAGGCAAAACTTTAAAATAATTATATTAATATGAAGGTATTGGGCTTACAATTTAGAGTATGCCATTGTGGAAAGCAATAAAATTAAATTTATTTATACATATAGACTTCAACAAAAAGGGATTAAAGTAGAAGTTTTAATTGGTTTTAACGGGTCAAAAGAGTTGGTTTAAACAGTTTGGGTTTTTAAACCAGAATCAAACTATTTTAATCAAACGATTTCATTTTTGAAACTAGAATAGACCTGTTATATTTAATATTCAGTTTCACAGTTTCTGTTAAACAGCTTGATTCAGTTTCGGAACATTTTTTACACCCTTTGTCCAATTGGTGCAACTCAATAAGGTTCAGTTTCTGTTCAATCTGGGTCGAATCAAGCAGGTTTGGTTTTAGTTTCGGTTTAAGCCAATTCTGAAACCCCTAGTACTGGTAGGGAATGGGGTGCGGTGTAGCAGCAGTTGATGGTGGTTACTGTAGCTGCAGTGGATCAAACGATTGAGATCCTACTACACGCTGGTAGCATGTACATGCTTTCTCCCCATTGCTATCAATGTGTGCAGCCCAAGAACACATTATGTCTGTTGTGGATACTCCCACAACATACACATTTCAAATTGTCATACATTTCTTAAAGCCATTGCTCTTAAAATACCTCTATTTTTCTATCTCAACTTCATAAACAAACACCCACAAACACACAATCATCGATCACAGAAATATATACTGAAGCATTGAGGTGCTCTCTCTCTCTCTCTCTAAAATGTCACTCTATCTATCGTTTTGTCATTTGTCTGTCAATATGTTTCCTTTTCTTTGTAACATCTAGCTAGCCATGGCAGATCGGCTTACTGTAATAGAGGATAAAATACAATACCTTCGGGTAGAATTGTCTGGGAATGGTATGCATCCAATAAATATTTCACTTTTGGGCTTTATAATTTCCTGGTTCAGAACAGCAGGTATTGAAACCAGATAAGTCCATTTTAATAAGCTTAATTTGTATCTTATTATTATGTTTGTAATAAATCCTCATATAATATATATGAAGTACTAGTGTTCTAACACTAACATATATATATAATCAGAAAAGTGTCCTGAATGTGAAATGCCTTTCGAGACGACAAATCGAACGGATTTAACTAGGAGATGGGAAGCAATCACAAATCTTTTTGTTAATGTTCACAGATACTATATTGATGAATGCTTTATAACCAAAGATGTATGTGTCATCCATCCTCATATTCTTCTCTCTTTTTCTCCTATTAATTTATGATATTTTTGTAGGTAAATTATTAACATTACAAAGAGTTGTTATTTTCCATAATGTCACAACTTATCTATTTTATTCATCCAAACCATTAGATAGATAGAACGTAATTCAGATTAATCGCATGTCACATTTCAATATCTAATTCAATTAAAGATGCAACTTGCTGTCACCAAAGGTGTGAACTAAAAAATCGTAACCTTCTTTTGATCCCCTTGTCATTGTCAAAACTGTCATTTTGCATTTTTTCTTTTCTAGTAAAAAAATTTAATGTTATACAAGAAGAGCAAAAAATAAGGTTACAAATTTTTTTCCCCACCATTCATAATTACAACAAGATTTTTCCTTCAATTAAATAACATATGATTTATATTAAAAAAAAACTGCAAAATTGAATGGTTCATATTTTTCTTGTGATAGATTGTCTAAAATATCACATTCTTTTGTTACATAGATAACTATGTTATTTTGTATTATTCCTTTTGCATTAGTATACAGTTTATAAATGAGCTATTACGAAACCGCATGAACTTCATTATGAATCTCTTGATTTGATTGAGAAAACGCATCAAGCCTTGCAAATGTTGGATACAATCCAAAATGCTGAAGCAATTAAAGATGTCAAAAAGAGACGAGCATCTACCATAATTGGGACAATAAAATTCGCGATGCAAATGCTAGAGAATTACTTGAAAGATATGCATGCAATGTATAGAAGGGGGTTCGTAAGCCCTAAATTTTACTCTAATCAGTCTGATGTGACCAATCAGGTGTCAATAAGCTTAAAGGTTGGTATTCATGATAGAATGAAGACTCTCTATAATGATCATGTAAGTTATACAAATGTAGTTATAATATTAAATTTTTTTTTTATATATCCAACTCATGAATAATATGATCCACCTTCTTATATTAGGCTTTCCAATATATTTTCAATTGTTAAGTTGACTTTTTAATCAAGTTTTCATTATGACTTTTGCCACGTGTGAGAGACCATTTGTACTGAAATTGTAGAAGGATAGAGGTTGGTGGACCCTGGCCTAACTATAAAATTTGGGTATAGAATATACTAAAATATGTGGTTAACTCTTGAATTGTCTTTGTGGAGAGTTATTGGTTATTCTACTTAATTTTTTGCTTATTTCCTCATCAACTTTTTATTTTTATTTTTTTTAACTGAAAAGAAATTGAAACCATACGATGAATTTTCCTAAAACAATATTGCATTCTACTTGTTTCTTCATATTTTGGTTGGGTTAGTGGTGAGGGAAGAGGAGAAGAATCTTAATTGACAGCACTCATTCCCCATCTTTTAAAAAATTTAAATATATAAAATATGTAGTTAGAAATTATGATTTTTTTTTCTTTTTTATTCATGCCTCTGTAATTCTGTGTATGAATATTTGCTATGAGATATTAATAGAGCTTACAATTTCACATTGGGCTTTCGTGCCGCCTATATTCTATGTTTATTGAGAGAGAGAGAGAGAGAGAGAGAGAGATATGTTATATAGCTAATAAGTAGAAAAGTCTACCTAAGTGTATTTGATTGTAATAATTTCAATTTGCAATAGTTATTGAAATTATTCTATGAACCAAGAATAATTACATGCTTTTTCTTCTCCTTTTATTTTTTTTATTTTTCTTAACAATAATATTTTTTTCTTATTTTTTATTTATCTGGTTCATTTCGGTCCCGCCGGAGGTTCAAGAAGTTGGCTGCCATCCTTACCTGCAAATTTACAATGGATTAATTCATTAAATCTGACAACTGGTTGAGGAGTGGCTTTGTAGATGAACTTTTTTCATGATAATACTATGATACCTGATGGTTATTATATACGAGCTATACCATTTCCTTTTAAATGGTGTTTGATGTATAATTTTCATAGGTGGTTTTACAATGGGGGTCTGAGGGGATACCTTATCACCAAACGATATGGCTAAGTATTTGAAGTTTTTATATGCATACCACTACTTTTTTACATGACGTGACTATCTTTAAATTTTTTTTATATGATAAATGAATGTTTGGGAGCAAATTATCCAATCTTGAAAATTTTGGTACATAATGCATGAAAAGGATAGGGATTGACATAACTATGTTACAATGTTTGATGCATGTAAAATTAATGAGACTTAAGTCTGTAATGAGTCATCCAGGTTGCATTTGGTGGTTTAGTTTTTACAAAAGTTCTTATTTTATTCAAACTCAAATATTCGAAACTTTCATTTCTGATTTTTGAAAACAGAAATTTTTTTCTCTCTCCTAATTACCATATATTGCATGATGTGTTCAGTTTGGATCCCCTGTTCCAATATGAGATCTCATCACTGTCTATGTGGTTTGAGACTCACCTCTACGATGTGGGACCCAATGGATATGAACGGTGATGGGATTCCAAAGACGATTCAAATACATGCAAATGACCTATTCTCTGATGTGTTTTACCTTTTAAAAATGGTTAATTACCATTAGTCTCTTAAATTTACCTTATATCCCCCCCCCAAAAGAAAAAAAACTTATATCTCTCTTTCTTCTGGGAGAAATTGAAAATTCTAAATTACCCCCTCCCTTCCCCTCCCCTTATTCGGCATCACTCCACAGTCCCCCATATGGCAACCTCCCTCCCATAGCCCTCTGCGTTCCTTCACCCCCAGCCCGCCACCATCTCCACCTATGCCCTTATCCTACCCTCCACCATCACCCCCCTTACTCCACCCATATCTCCTTCTTTCCCTCCCCTCAATGCTCCATGTCCCATCGATCTAAATTGAGTTTAAGTGCCTTTCAATTTTCAGGCATTATCTGACCTGAACTTCCTTGACACTCGTGTTCAATCCCACTTTCAGACCATTCCATTCAAGTGCAAATTGTAGACTCTCATGACACCTAGAATACCTGGAACCTATCAAAGAACCGAAGGATCATTTTCAATTCAATGAAATCATTGTGTCAAGGTTGACCCAACAAAATTAGGAGCTTGATAGAGTCAGGTGCATGCTTTAAACATAGGCCGGCCAGCTAAGTATGGTTTTGGCGGTTGAAATTCGGAATTCAAGTTCTGAAATTCTTGCACCCTACCTATTGAAGCTTAGCTTACACAAACTTATACTTTTCAAGTTATCAAAACTCTGGTCGTTTGTTTTTATTTATTTATTTATTTTTTTAGGTAAGCAAATTTGTATTGATAATTAAAAAAAAAAATTGCTACAAAGAACAATGATAGTAAAAGCTCTACCATTGGCATTGTCATTAGCAAAGCCCTATCATTGTTTGCAAATAAAAACTAACATATAACTGCTACAAAGAACAATGATAGTAAAAACTCTACCATCGGCATTGCCATTAGAGCCTTATTATTGTTTGAATCTAAATCTTTCATGCTGTGAGGCTTGCCACACCACATCCCTTGCAGTGAAGGTTGGGCATGTGATCCAAGTTTCGGATATCATCTCATTTCTGCCCTCTTTGCCAGACAATCAGCAATCACTAGAATTTCTCTAAAACAGTGTGTGATACGAATCTTCGTCATGTGTAGATCTGCTTGTAACTGATTCCATTGCTGTTCCATGTACCATGGTGTCTGCTTTTTTCAGTATGCATTCCACCAATGATTTAGAATCACATTCCACCCAAAGTTGCCTAATTCCAAGCTTGATAGATTCTTGCAGCTCTTTCACTATAGTTGATATTTCAGCCTGATAATTTATAGCATTCACAATGTATTCTGCAAAGGCAAAAATTATCTGGCCATTGTGACTTCTGAAAACTCCTCCTGTACTTGCATCCCCGGTGTTGTCGTTAGATTTCGCTCGACGCACAAGATGTTGTCACGTATCTGTAGAACAAACACACGCAATGAGGTGTGTGGGTTTTACCCTCCGGTGGCCATTCCGATGTCTAAGTCAGTATTGGTCCAGGACAAGTAGAATGGAACTCAGGGATAATATACCCAAGGTCCTTAAAGAGAAAGGACTGAGGTACGAGAGTTCAAGAGAGCATTCTTTTCACTATTCACCATCGCAACATAATAACAATTAAGTGACTAAGATGAGATTGTAGAACATGTGAACAAGGAATACTAGATAGAATTTAGTTTAGTAAGGCTACCTTGAGAGAGTAAAAACTTAGATCCCATCAACTGGTGTTCTCCTGCTATTTATAGGCAAATCAAGAAGCTTGTTGGACAAGCTTCCCTTCCTCACCTACCGATATCTACATTGCCACGTTAGTATGATAATATAGGGTAAGAGAGCTATGACCCCAGGGGGTGATGCATATCTGTGAAATCTAACCATTTTGACCCCTTGTGGGTCCATGTCACTATATCCTTTTGCATTAGGTGGTCGCCATTTCCCAATCTTCGAGTGGATTTGATATCTTTTTGCTTTGTATTGGTCCAGATCATAGCTATTTGGTGAGTCGAGTCAACACATCTTACATTTATTACTCTTGTTGGTATTTATGAGCATTAATTGCTGCACATTTAATGCTCACCTACCACCATCTAATCTGTCTCTTTGCCACACATTAGTCTAGGGGCGGTCAAACGATATCTTTTTTAAATACATTTGTCGAGATATTCCCTTTTTTAGAGAAAACGAACACATCTTCGGATGGCCACCACGTGTCTAGTCCCTGCAACTCCTTCCCACTGTTCCATCTGACGATCCAGATTTGATCTGGGTAATTTTTCCCCAATACCCAGGTTTCCTAGGGAGCATCCATCAATATTTAGTTTAAACCAACCTAGTGTGGTGGTTTTTTCCATGTAACAAACTTCACATTGCATTGTTAGGTAGGGTTGGAATATAATTGGAAATGTTTAATATTAATGGATTCCTTTCTGAAGCATTTATTAAGAACTGGTGCAACTCGTTTTTTCCTCTTCCACCAAGAGAAAAATAGTACAATTGAATGAAAGCCCTCCCATTTGAAGTTATATATGGACAGCAGAGAATTCCATATTTTCACTGAGACCTCACATTCTAGGAACACATGGTTAAAGGTTTCCTCACTTATATGGCATAAGTAGCATCGATATGCAATTTGAATTCTCCTCCTTCTGATGGCATCTTTTGTAGGTAGTTTTTTGTGGTACCAGCACCACCCAAAGAATGAGGTACTGTAAAACACGGACCCAAAATTTGAGGTTAATTTAAATTTTTTGCCGTATGACAGGTTTTCTATCGACATGACGTTACCTACCATATTAGTTTAGAAGCATATCGGATCTCAGCTAAAACCTAGATCAAGTCTATGACATATAAGAACTAGTAAAAGTCTATTAGAATGTGGACCCGTTCGATGCATGACCATTTTGATCTAAAAAGGACGTACGGTCGATAGGTCCGATCGATGAAATGAGTCCCATCGACCGCTTGAGTTAGTCGACCACACGATCAGAGAATCGTGTCTATCCAAGTTTATCCGATTGGGCTTGATTCTATTTGTGTCCAACGACTCTTGGATGACCCAACCACGTGTAGGACTTAACCTAAGACACATAGGACTGCCAATTGGCAACTTAGAACTCATTATGATCATAATTAAATTAGAACTTTGATTAAGGGAGAGAGTTGGAATCCAACTCAAATTCTTGATCCTCCCTCTACATAAACAAGCCAAAACCTTAGTGTGTGAGAACTTTACAGGCTCTGACATACTAATTGGAGAGATTAACCTAAGGGAAGATTGAAAGAAGAAGAAGGAAGGAAGAACGTCCATTAATGACCTCCTCAAAGCTTCTCAACGTTGGACTAAGTAATCGACTCTCTTAGGTATGTAACACAACACCATTTTACTGATTAGAGGATCAAATCCTCAACCTCAGAGGTTGTCTTCAACATCTAGTAATGTGGGAAGCTTCTTCCTCACCCATTAATTAATGGCCATTACAATTGAATTGAAGAATGTTGATCATATTAGACTAACCGATGCAAATGTAGGATTTTTAGTGGATATATGAAACTAAGGTATTAAATTAATGGTGGGAATCATTTCCCAATAATGTACAGACCCTTAGAGAACCTCTGGAAGCAATGTGGATGACAAATCAGAGAGATCGGATCGAAACAATCACAGTCCGAGCTCTCTGTGATGGTTAGGTCGACCAAAGTGGTCTGATCGACCACACCACTGTGATCGACCGCTTGATCACAGAGAGGTACTCGTTCTCTGTATTGCCTCCATTCAGCCACTGGTGATTCAATTGACTGAGTAGAATCAACTAACACCTTAAGAAACATATTGTGGACCATAATAAATTGATAAGTCGATCTGAATGCATTCCTAAAAATGTAAACATGTAGGATTGTTGCATAAACGAGATTCATAGTCAATTGGCGTACATATAAATAATCTGTAGGAAGGGATTCTGACTCTGGTAAGTGACCCCAAAATTGTGTTTGTTCAATGTTTTTTGAAGCTGTAGGTTAACTTTATAAACAAGTCCACTACTGGTACAGAGACTAATAAATCCTCCTCCGTCTTCGGCGAGATTCAAAGTTAGGCCGTCATGATGGGCTCTTATTAGCCCGATTTTGTTTTCTATATGTGTATCTAGTAACGAGTTATTATAATGGGTTTTACCGGGCTGATTCCGTTTCGATTTCCGACATATATGTAGTAAAAAAAATTGGATTAATGGACTCTTATCAGTCCATTATTATTAGGCTTGTTAGGTTTTGGTTTGGACCTATTGGTTCGGTTTATCAATCGGTCCGATCAGGTTCTACACCAAAAAACAGTCCAATTTTAGGGTGCTAAACGGAGTGGTTTTGGTTTGATGGTTCGGTTCCAATTCGGTTTTAAGAGGTAAAACCAAATTTGAGCCGTTTATTAAAAATACTTACCAGAATTGACTATCAATCAGCTGCGGTTATTCAGTTTTTAAATGATTTTGTTGCCGGGAGGGAGACAGAGAGTTAGATACATAGAAGAGGGGGGAGAGAGAGGGAAAGCATTAAAATAATAATTGTATTCATATGAAAAAGGTGGGCTTACAATTTAGAAGTAGGCCATGTGGAAAACAATAAAATAAAATTTATTTCTACAAATAGATTTCAAGACAAAGGGATAAAAATAGAGGTTTAATCGGTTTTAACAGTTTAAAAAAATCGATTTAAACGCTTTCATTTTTATAACCAGAATCAAATCGTTTAGTATTCGGTTTAAACTGTTCAATTCAGTTTTGGAATAATTTTTAACACCCTTTGTCCAATTAGTGCGACTCAATAAAGTTCAGTATTTGTTCTGGGTCGAATCAAACTGGTTTGGTTTTAGTTTTTGGTTTAAGCCCAATTCTCGAACCCCTAGTGTGGCAGAAAATGGTGTTTGGTGAAGCAACAGTTGATGGTGGTTGATGCAGCTGCAGTGGATGGAATGATTGAGATTCTACGACAGGTGGTAGCATGTACAAGCTTTCTCCCCAATACTATCAATGTGTGCAGCCCAAGAACACATTATGTGTGTGGATACTCTCATAACATACACATTTCAAATTATCACACATTTCTTAAACCATTACTCTTGAAATACCTCTCTTTTTCCATCTCAACTTCATAAACAAACACCCACATACACAGTTAAGGACAATTATCGAACACAGAAATACTGAAGCATTGAGGTGCCATATCTCTCTCTCTCTCTCTCTCTCTCTAAAGCGTCACTTTACGTATCGTTTTGTCATTTGTCTGTTAATATGTTTCTTTTTCTTTGTAACAGCTAGCCAGCCATGGCGGATTGGCTTTCTGTAATTGAGGATAAAATACAATACCTTCGGCTAGAATTGTTTGGTAATGGTATGCTTCCAATAAATGTTTCACCTTTGGAATTTATAATTTCCCGGTTCAGAACAGCAGGTATTGAAACCAGATAAGTCCATCTTAATAATTAAGCTTAATTTGTATCATATTATTATGTTTGTTCTAAATCCAAATATGATATATATGAAGTGCATGTTCTAACACTAATATATATATATATATAATCAGAAAAGTGTCCTGAATGTGAAATGCCTTTTGAGATGATTACTTTGTTGACGGATTTAACAACGAGATGGGAAGGAATCAAAAATCATTTTGAGAATGTTCACAGATACTATATTGACGAATGCCTTATAACCAAAGATGTATGTGTCATCGATCCTCAGATTATTCTCTCTTTTTCTCCCATTAATTTATGATATTTTTGTAGGTAAATTATTAATATCACAAGAGTTGTTATTTTCCATAATGTCACAACTTATTTGTTTTATCCATTCAAATCATTAGATAGAAAGAACATAATTAAGATTAATCACATGTCAAATTTCAATATCTAATTCAATTACAGATGCAACTTGTTGTAACGAAAGATGTGAACTAAAATATCGTAACCTTCTTTTGATCCCCTTGTCATTGTGCATATTTTTTGAATAAATTTTTTTTTATCTTATACAAAAGATCAAAAAAATTAAGGTTTCAAAAATTTTTTCAACACCAATCTTGATTAAAAGAAAACTTTTCCTTCAATTAAATAACATATGATCTAGATTAAGAAAAAAAACTGCAAAATTGAATTCTTCATCTTTTTCTTATGATAGATTGCCTAAAATATCACATTAATTCTTTTGTTACATGGAACTTTTCCAATAGTATATAGGTTATGAACGAGCTATTGCGAAGCTGCATGAAATTCATAATGAATCTCTTGATTTGATCGAGAAAACCCGTCAAGCCTTGCAAATGTTGGATACGATCCGAAATGCTGAAACAATTGATGACGACGAAAAGAGACGAGCATCTGCCATAATTGGAACAATAAAACACGCAATGCACATGCTAGAGAATTACTTGAAAAATATGCACATAATGTGTAGAAGGGGGATCTTAAAGCCTAATTTTGACTCTAATCAGACTGATTTGACCTATCAGATTTTAATAAACTTAAAGACTGGTATTCGTGATGCTTTCGATAGAATGACGATTCTCTATAACGATCATGTAAGTTACACAAGTGTAGTAATTATAATATTAAATTTTAAATTTTACTATATATCCAACTCGATAATATGATTCACCTTCTTATATTAGGTTTTCTCCAATATATTTTGAACGGTTAAGTTAACCTTTTAAGCAAGTTTTTTATTGTGATTTTTGCCACATGTAAGAATCCATTTGTACTAAAATTGTGTGAGGATAGAGGTTGGTGGACCATGGCTAACCATAAAATTTGGGTATGGAATATAATAACATATGTGGTTAATGCTTAAATTGTTTTTGCCACAAAGTTACTGGTTATTCTATTTTTTTCTCATCAACTTTGGTTCTTTTTTTTTTCTTTTTTTAATTGGAAAGAAATTGAAACCCATACGATGAATTTTAGAGCAATTTTGCATTCTACTTGTTTTTTCATATTTTGGCTGGGTTCTGGTTGGGGAAAGTGGAGAACCTTAAGAAACAGCATGCATTCCCCATCTTTTCAAAAACTTAAATATATAAAATTACTTAGCAATTTATGTAGTTAGCAACTATGATTTTTTTTTCTTTTTTTTTATTCATCTCTCTGTATTTCTATGTATGAATATCCGAAATAAAACCGAGGTTACAAATTCACATTGGGTTTGGTGCTGCCTATATTTTAGGTTTATTGAGTTGTTGAGAGAGAGAGAGAGAGATGTTAAACTGCTACTAAGTAGAAAAATCGATCTAATGTGTCTGATTGTAATAATTTCAAGATGTTAAACTGCTACTAAGTAGAAAAATCGATCTAAGTGTCTGATTGTAATAATTTCAAATTGCAATAGTTATTGACATTATTCTATGAACCAAGAACATTAATTACTACGATAAATTTGTTTGACAAATTGTCTATTAAAAGTCCTATATTTAATAATAAAGATACATATATATGGAAAACTCCTTTATTTTTTAGAAGGTGGATCATGTTTTTTGTTCTCTTTTTTATTTATTTTTTATTTTTTATATTCATAAATAATATTTTTTTCCCACTTCTAGCTATTTTTTTTTCTTACTTTTTATTTATCTGGTTCAGTTTGGTCCCGCCTGAGGTTGAAGAAGTTGGCTGCCATCCTTACCTGCAAATTTACAATGGATTCATTCATTAAGTCTGACAACTGGTCGAAGAGTGGCTTTATAGATGAACTTTTTTCATGATATTACCATGGTACTTGATGGTTATTATATACTAGCTAAACCATTTCCTTTTAAATTGTGTTTGATGTATAATTTTCATAGGAGTTTTATATGGGAGGATACTTTATCACCAAACAATATGCATGGCTAAGTACTTGAAGCTTTTATATATATACACTACTTTTTACATGATGTGATTATCTTTAAATTTTATTTTATATGATAAGTGATGTTTGTGCGCAAACTACTCAATCTTGAAAAAATTTGGTACATAATGCATAAAAAGAATAAGGATTGACATAATTATGCTACAATGTTTGATGTATGTAAATTAATGAGACCTATGGCTGTAATGAGCCATTCAAGTTGCATTATGTGGTTTACCTTTTTTCAAAATTTCTAATAACCATTATTATTTTATACTCATTCTATGTTTATTTAAACTTGAATACTCAAAATTTCTTTTCCGATTTCCCTAAAAAAAAATAAAATAAAATAAAAAAATTCTATCTCTTTTATAATACCATAAATGCATGATGTGTCCTACCTTCTAAAAATGGCTAATTACCATCCCTCTCTTAAACTTATCCTATATTTATTCGTACTTCAAATACCTGGAACTTCTTTTTTGATTTCCAAAAACATGTTCACATTGGTGCTTCTTTCGACTCAGCCTCTGTCCCGACCTTCGGGTCTCGGTCTCCAAGAAGCGGGAGGGCTAAGCCATGGGAACTGGAATTGTTTTAACAAGATTGACTAAGAAAAAAAAAAAAAAAAAAAAACTTATCTATCTCTTTCTTTTGAAAAAAATTAAAAAATTTAAATTACCCCCTCCCTTCCCGTTATCTGGCATCACTCCACAGTCCCCCATCTGGCAACCTCCCTCCCATAGCCCTTTGCATTCCTTCACGCCCCTATCCTACCCACCACCCCCACCTCCCTTACTCCACACATATCTCCTTCTCTCCCTCCCCTCACCGTTCCATCTCCCATCAACCTAAATTGAGTTTTAAGCACCTTTCAATTTTCAGGTGTTCTTTGACCTGACCTTCCTTGACACTCATGTTCAAATCCCACTTTTATACTTTTCCATTCAAGTGCAGACTGTAGACTCACATGATGCCAGTTTACATGGAACCTATCAAAGAACCAAAGGATCATCTTCAATTCAGAGGAAACATTGTGTCAATGGTCAACCCAGCAACATTATGAGCTCGGTAGAGTTAGGTGTATGCTTTAAACACAGCCCAACCATCTAATATGGTTTTAGTGGTTGAAATTCGAAATTCAATCTCCTACACCCTATCTGTTGTCCCTGAAGCTTAGTTTACAGAAACATGTATTTCTCAAATTATCGAACCTCTAGTTTCTCGCTTTTATTATATCCTCCCCGCTCATTAGTTGATTCAAGAGAGAGAGAGATATGTAAGACTTTTCCAACCATAAGGTTTCATCCTAAACCCTAGTAATTCATATAGAGATTTAAAATACAATAGAGATATAAAGTAAATCATAATCAGTCCCACACTAAAATAGGGTTTGTCTATCTCTTTATCTTGTAACGAATAAGACCGAACCGGTCAGCTCAGTGACAGAGACTCCCATTACTCAATGAACCTAGAAATTGATCAAGTCCACTAGGATATTATCCTCATTCTTCTACTTGGGTTAGATTAATTACACAATCACCATTGAATAGTATGGCCATGGAATCCATTCACATAACAGATTGTCACTTCCTTTGATACAGCTATCAAGTCTACTAATGTCGAACAACAACAGAAGATACATCTCAATTTACGGTATACAACTTTCTGTCAATCACATATAAAAGTCTACTTAACAACATGAATTGCTTTAAGATTGTGAGTCCTAATCTTTGATCGAATTACCTTCAATTGAGTTACATTAAAACCTTATAGAACAGTAAACTTTGATATTGTCCAACACCAGCTTTGACTAATATCGCACTTTTGTCTTACCACTATTCTTTCTTTGGTTGAATGTTTTCTTTTACCTTCGGTTGGATACTGTCTCTTTTTTTTTTTTTTTTAATTGAATGTTGCCTTTTAACTTTGGCTAAATACTGCGTTATTTATCCTTGATTAAATACTGTCTGGTTTGTCTTTGACATATCGAATAATCAATTAAGGATGCAAATCAGTAAATAAATAAATGATAAATATAACCATGATCACAAACAATCATGCTTATTGAACCACAAGCAATATAAATAAACACATATAAACAATACCATACATAAACAAAAGTCTCTCATTGACTAAGCATAATAAAAGATTCCAACTGATCCAAGTTTATAAACTAAAATTTATTTCTTACAATTTAAACGTATGCTATTGTGAAAAGCATAAAAATAAAATTTACTAGAAAAATTTCACCCATCCCCTTGAATTTTACCTTTAATTCCCGTAGCTCCAAAATTTTCCCATAATTTCATCCATTCCCCTCCTGTTAATTTTGACTAAATGAAAATTGAAAATATCTATTTAACCGTTACTGTAATTAAGGATGTAAATGGATAGCCGAAAATCCGGCTCCGATTCGAATCCGCAACCGTTTAAGGGAATCCGAATCCGAACAATCAGATTCGGATGCGGATTCAGATTCCTTGGGCTGGAGTTGGATGCGGATTCGGATACTACTCAAACGAATCGGATTATATCCCCTCCATTTATTCTTATATAAGACATATATGCCCTTAGGTTACATCCTTGTAAACAGATGGTATATAAGCACATTTTTTTAGTGTTTTCTGTCAAAGAGTTGTAGCGTCGACGGCTTCTCAAGTTCTCAACGCAAGAGTCCTCGAGAGTGGAGAGGGTGAAAATAGGGTTTCCACTTTCAAGTGGCTGCTGCTCCATCTCTGTTATTGCCGGCGACTCTAGTAAGGTAAGATCGTAACTAAGGATTCCCTAAGCTGCTCAACTTCATCTCTTTG
The DNA here is from genome assembly GCA_028583415.1 of Protea cynaroides. Classification (NCBI taxonomy): domain Eukaryota; kingdom Viridiplantae; phylum Streptophyta; class Magnoliopsida; order Proteales; family Proteaceae; genus Protea; species Protea cynaroides. The sequence goes on from CM053274.1 coordinate 76,113,860, forward strand.
CTACTTCCTTTAGAATACCCACACGGAGTTTTTAGTGTTATGCGATTAGCATACCCTTAGCCTTAAAGCATTTGATTTAGGTTTCCACTTTCAGAGTATGAGTTCTGACTCTGGGCTTTGCCTTAGGTTTGATGTCCCAAACATCCAACCAATAATTCCTTACCAGGGACGTATTCAGATGGTAGTCACTCCACTATCTGAGATTTTGATCCCAAACTTCAGACGACACCTTGTGGATTTAGTTTTACCCTTAAACCCTCTGGTTTTCACCTTGTGGAGATTTTTTTACTCTTGGATCTCGTTCGTAGGGGAATCACAGGCTTGCAGCTCCCTCACTCACGACTCAGAACTCAAAAGATCTGCTATTTTCCCTTCTCAAGGCTAGATCTATTTTCCCTTCTCAAGGCTAGATCTGATCACACCTATACGATTACCCTGTTCCATAGTCCACAAGGTTGTATGGAATATAACATAGAGAAGACAAGTCTGACTAAAAATACTAAAAAAAAAAAGAGACGCACAGATGCTTGAAGGATCAATCCGGATTCGAATCGGATTTTAACAGGATATATGGTTAAAACTCGAATTCAAATTTAGATTTGATTTTTAACAAATTTGTCGGAGTCGGATCAAATTCAAATGAATTGAATAGAACTCGGATTCAAATTCGAATAACAATCTATCGGTACCGAATTCGATCCTTTTACATCTCTAATTGTAATAAGCATAATTTTTCTTAAAAAAAAGAAAGGAGTCCCCGATGCTCCTCCCCGAGCAGATATCCCAGCCACCTTTTTTTTTATTTTTTTCAGTCAGCTTGAAGCTATCCCACCGTGACAGCAGCAAACGCTGGTGCCAACCCCATCATTCCAATCACTACTTCCACCCCGTCACCAAATACCACTACTGCTATCCTCACTCCCAACGCTGAGACGACGTTCCAAAGTTTTTGGATTTGCATTTGCTCTTCTGCGACCAAATCGAAATTTGGGGAGGATTGATGTAGAGAAAAAAAAAAAAAAGACACGACCATGATCTGAGAACTGACCTTTCTTCCTTGGTTCATCGTCGACTCGAACATGGGATTTATAATGGGTATTTTGACAGTTGCAGATCTCTCATTTGGGTTTCCTATGTTTTCCTTTCTCCATGCTCTCTTGGATTCGTGTTTGCAATTTCAATTTTCTCATCTTGGTTCCTTTGTTTCTCTTTCTATAACTGAATCATTGTATGCCCTTGACGTTTTCCCCCATTTCTAAAATTGGGCCTGAAAACTGATGACTTTCTCTAATTTTTTACTTTCATCAAATGGGTTTTCTGCGTCTGCATTATTTTCTGAAATCGTTTGTATGCCCCTCCTCTCTGGTTCCATCGTCGGAGATTATGGCAAATCTACTCACCCTACAACCCTCCTTTCTTTCTGCCCACCTCACCTTACCAAAAGGAAATGGGGTATCACCCCTCAAGGTCCAACAAAGCAACATTGCCCACCCTCAACACCATCCGAAAGATTTACCGTGGCAGAGAAGAAGATTGCTCTAAGGACTTGAGGGCACAGATGCAGGAGGCCTCAGAATAAATAGTTCCATTACCATTGGCAGGGATGGTGCTGGGAGGGATCACAGCCACTCCAACCTGAGTACCGTAGTAGTACACAAGGGCGGCGGTGCCTGTGCCGTGCGTGTAACTAGCGTGGTTGGGGTTGTCGATGATGATCCGAAGGTTAAGCTCGAGTTTGGGTTGGGGAAATAAGAAAATGTTAAAATAGTAAATTACTACTATTAAAGGAAAATTTTGATATTAAATAATTTATATCCTAGCCACGTCATCATTTAACAAATCAATTTGTTAAGTTTGGACCTGTGTGATACATATTTCACATCTGATGGGGAGTAGGTGAAATTTTGGGTAAAGTTTGGAGTTATGTGAATTAAAAGTAATGTTCAAAAGGGGTGCGTGAAATTTTCACAAATTTATTTTCTACAAATAGACTGCAACAAAAAAGGATTAGAGTAGAGGTTTTAATTGGTTTTTACAAATAGACTGCAACAAAAAGGGATTAAAGTAGAGGCTTTAATTGGCTTTAAGGGGTCAAAACAATTAGTTTAAACGGTTTCATTTTTTAAACCAGATTAAACAGTTTAAACTAAGGTTTCATTTTTGAAACCAAAATAGAACTGTTTAATATTCAGTTTCACAGTTTCTGTTAAACAGCTTGATTCAGTTTCGGATCATTTTTAACACCCTCTGTCCAATTAGTGTGACTCAATAAGGTTCAGTTTTTGTTCGATCTAGGTCGAATCAAACTGGTTTGGTTTTAGTTTTTGGTTCAAGCCCCCAATTTTGAAACCCCTAGTGGCAGGGAATGGGGTGCGGTGTAACAGCAGTTGATGGTGATTGATGTAGCTGCAGTGGATCAAACGATTGAGATAGCATATACATGCTTTCTCCCCAATACTATCAATATGTGCAGTCTAAGAACACATTATGTTTGTGGTACTCTCATAACATACATATTTCAAATTGTCACACATTTCTTGAAGTCATTGTTCTTGAAATACCTCTCTTTTTCTATCTGAACTTTTAAGAAACAATCACCCACATACACAATTAAAGACAATTATCAATCACAGAAATACTAAAGCATTGAGGTGCGCTCTCTCTCTCTCTTTCAATTTCCCTCTCTAAACATAGTGTCATTCTATCTATCGTTATGTCATTTGTCTGTTAATATGTTTCTTTTTCTTTGTAACAGCTAGCTAGCCATGGCAGATTGGCTTACTGTAATAGAGGATAAAATACAATGCCTTCGGGTAGAATTGCCTGGGAATGGTATGCATCCGATAAATGTTTCACCTTTGGAATTTATAATTATCCGGTTCATAACAGCAGGTATTGAAACCCGATAAGTCCATTTTAATAATTAAGCTTAATTTGTATCGTATTATTACGTTTGTACTAAATTCTAATATGATCATATATATGAAGTCCTGCTCTAACACTAATATATATATATATATATATATATATATATATATATATATATATATATATATATATATATATATATAAAATCAGAAAAGTGTCCTTTATGTGACATGCCTTTGGAGATGATAAATTTCTGGATGGAATTAAGTAGGAGATGGGAAGCAATTAAAAATCATTTTGAGAATGGTCGCAGGGACTATATTGACGATACCCTTAAATCCAAAGATGTATGTGCCATCGATCCTCATATTCTTCTTTCTCTTTTTCCCATTAATTTATGATATTTTTGTAGGTAAATTATTAATATCACAAGAGTTGTTATTTTCCGTGATGTCACAAGTTATCTATTTTATCCATTTAAACTGTTAAGGATAAGCTTGACAAACAGTTTATCCGGAACCTCTCGATTGCCAACTCAACAAAGATTCTAAATAAATTGAATATGATAATTTCCCATCGTAATTGATATTACCATCAGTTTTGAAAAGTATGAAACGTTCCCTGTGATTATGGATCATTTGAAATATTAAAAGTTGTAAATAGGTAGAAAATCTTTTTTAAACTTTAATTGTACATTCCTGATTTCACTCTTGGAAAATTCTATATATACACTACTCCTTCCACGCAAACATATGGAAGAGAATTCAATCTTTGAAGATCTTATAGAATCCAATTTTTGAAGATCTTATATAGTATCAAATCAACTCTAATTCACATCAACATGTTGATCCACACAATCTCCAACAGCTCAACCACTAACGATGGTAATTCCTCTCTTCTTTCGTCAAAATTTCATCACTCAATTTGGATCAAGTTAGATCAAAATAATTACTTGCTATGGAAGTCTCAGATGCTTCCCTTAATACGTGGTCATCAACTTTTTGAATACCTAGATGGTGCAAAACCTTATCTTTCTAAATTTCTATCATTGTCCACCACTTCTTCTGATGCACCAATTAACACCATTGTCGCTCCAACGACGGTTGAAAATCCAGCTTACATTGCTTGTTTTAGTTAGGGCCAACTACTCCTAGGTTGACTCCTTTCTTCACTCACCGAATCTGTTCTTGGTTAAATCATTGAATGCACCACTTCGCAATTGGTTTGGTTTAGTCTAGAACGTTTATTTTCTTCTCAATCAAGGTCTCGAATCATGCAGCTAAAACTACAGTTACAAACTAAGAAAAAGAAAGATCTCCCTGTCACAGCGTACCTTCAAAAAATGAAATCGTAAGACAATTTTGCAACTGTCTCACATCCAATTGTTGAAGCTGATTTGATTCTACACATTCTCTCTGGTCTTGGATCAGAATGAAATTCTTTTGTAACAGCCATTTCCACTAGGTCAAATTTTGTTTCTCTTAATGATCTTCATGGAATGCTCATAAGTTATGAAATGTGCTTATAGCAGCAAATGTCAATCACTGTCATGCCGGAAGCCAATATGGCTAATTCCTCATTTTTCACACGTAGCCGCCAAGGTCATGGGTCCTATTCTCATCATATGGATGCCACACATAACAATCCACGAGGACGTGGACATGGTAGAAGCCGCCAAAATTTCTATTCAAATTCCCATTAGTCATCCAATGACAATAAATCACAATGTCAAGTGTGTAGTGGTTATGGGTACACTGCTCTAACTTGCTATCATCGGTTTGATCAAACCTATACACAAGCTCCATCCAAATTGCTGCCATGGTTGCTACTTATTCTACTTCTCATCAAGATGCATGGTATCCTAATTTTGGAGTGACGGATCATATCACCGCCAACTTGAACAATCTATCGGTTCGATCAGAATATCAAGGATCTAAATAAGTTTAAGTGGTAATGGACAAGGTTTGCATATCTCTCATCATGGATCCTCTCAATTACCTTCTACTTGCCGTGTTTTACATCTCAATAAAGTCCTTCATGTTCCTTTAATTACAAAAAGTTTATTAAATGTATCAAAATTTACCTCTTCTAACAATGATGTTATATTTGAGTTTCACCCTTATTTTTGTCATGTTAAGGATCGATCTCAGGGAAGGTCCTCCTCCAAGGCACACTTGATCGTGGTCTCTATCGCCTTAATATCAATTCTCTATCACCTCCCACCACCAACAGTCCACAGACATTTGTTAGAGAACGTGTCTCCATTGATCTTTGGCATTAACGGCTAGGACATCCCTCTCTAAAAATAATTGGTAAAATCATTTCACAAAATAATCTTCCAGTAGTTGCAGGGGCTACAAAAGTGTCTTTTGTGTAACTCATGTCCTTTAGGAAAGTCCCATAAGTTGCCTTTTCATGTTTCTAATTCGTTTTTTGTTGCACCACTTGATCTCATCAATTCAAATGTATAGGGGCCCTCCCCTGTATCCTCCCAATATGGATATAGATATTACGTCAGTTTTATTGATAATTATAGTAAATATGCTTAGTATTTTCCTATGGTTCACAAATCTGAGGTCTTTTTTATTTTTCAAAAATTTAAACGGCAAGTCAAAAATTATTTTGAGCGATCCATTAAAGCCATGCAAACAGATTGGGATGGAGAATACCGAAATGTTTCATCCTATTTAAAACAAATAGGTGTTCTCCACTGCATTTCATGTCCTCATACCCATGAACAAAATGGGATTGCCAAAAGGAAACATCGACACATAGTCGAAACTAGTTTAACAATGATGTTCAATGCCCAGGTTCCCCAACGACATTGGGATGATGCTTTTAAAGCTGCTGTGTTTTTGATAAACATGATGCTCACAAAGTTGATATCTCCATGGAAATACTGTTCCATTCACCGCCAGACTACTCCACTTTAAAAATATATGGATATGCATGTTATCCTCTTCTACGTCCATACAACACTACAAAAATGGAGCAAAGGTCTATCAAGTGTGTATTCATTGGCTACAATTCTACACATCGTGGATATAAATGTCTTGACATTGCCAGTGATCGGGTATACATTTCTCGCCACGTCTTATTTGATGAACATCAATTTCTTTTTAACATCTATGAGTATTCATCTCAACCAATAAGGTCAGTAGCAATTTATGACGTGTCAAGTATCATATCCACTATTGGAATTCCATCCATATCAACAACTTGTGATCCTATAAATCTCACAGTGGTTTCCTCATCAAGGGACAATCAACATGGGATAATATATCCCAATGTCCCAAGGCCTCCACCTGTCATTGATTCACCACAAGGGGACATTCCACCAAACCCCTCGGCTGCTAATCCTATTGATCAATCAATTACAAAACCAAATGGGATGCGACATAATACTCGGACAAGAAAATTGAAGCAATACCCAGATCATGTTACCTTTGTAGCATCCTCACATCCTCTCATTATGTGTGCTTATACAGAGGTTGAACCAACATGTTATAATCAAGCAAAACATGATGTTAATTGGAGAGAGGCCATGATGGCTGAATACATTGCACTGATTCAAATTGGAACATGGTCTCTTGTCCCCATGCCTAATCATAGAACAATGGTTGGATGCAAGTGGGTTTTTCGAATTAAGCGCCGCATTGATGGTTCAATTGATAGCTACAAAGCATGACTGATAATAAAGGGATACAACCAAACTGAAGGTCTTGATTACTGTGAGACCTTCATTCCAATGGTAAAACCCAACACCATTCGAACTATTCTTACTGTGGCACTTTCAAAATGGTGGATTTTGCATCAGTTAGATGTCCACAATGTGTTTCTGAATGGGATATTAGAAGAGGAAGTTTACATGTCTCAGCCACTAGGATTTATTGATTCTAATCAACCAACTCATGTCTGCAGCTTGCATCGTGCCCTATATGGCCTCAAACAAGCACCCCGGGCCTGGTTCTCCAGGCTAAGCCGATGCCTTACTGAAATGGGTTTCAATAGTTCAAAATCAGATTCGTTGTTGTTCATCCACAAGAAAAATGATCAAATCACGCTTCTTCTAGTTTATGTGGATGATATCATCATCACCTGGAGTGATCGGATTGCTGTACCAAAATTCATTCTTGATCTTAACACCAATTTCAAGCTACGAGATCTTGGACCCCGCCATTATTTTTTGGGTATTGAAGCGAATATTACTTTTACCGAGATGTGTCTCTCCCAACACAAATATCTTCCAGACTTACTGTAGGGTACAAAAATGGAGGACGCCAAGCGGGTTACCACTCTGGCTGCCACTGGTGTCAAGCTCACCTCTTGAACCGGAACTCCATTTCCTGACCCCACATTGTACCGCAGTACAGTGGGTGCCCTGCAGTATGCAACCATAACGCGATCCGAAATTGCCTTTGTTGTTAACAAGGAATGCCAACTTATGCTTTCTCCATCTGAGAATCATTGGGTGACTGTTAAAAGGATACTGCGATATCTCAAGTCCACTATTACTTATGGGATATATTTACATCAGTCTCTTACATTACCATTACAGGCGTACTTGGACGCCAACTGGGCTGGTTTGCCGGATGATCTACGGTCTACCACTGGTTACTGTATTTTTTTTGGAACCCAATTTAATTTTGTGGAGTTCGAAGAAGCAAAGTACTGTGGCTCGGTCAAGTACTGAATCAAAATGAAGGGCGCTTGCACATGCTATAGCTAAGATCACATGGATAAGACACTTGTTAGGAGAAATCTTTCAAGCACCAACAACTACGCTTATCCTTTGGTGTGACAATCTGGGTGCAACATACCTTACTGTCAATCCCTGATTTCATGCACAAACAAAACATGTAGCATTGGACTTTCATTTCGTTCATGAGAAGGTGGCAAACAAAGAAATCGAAGTACAACTTCTGTTCATTGTCGATCAAATAGCTGACATTCTTACTAAGACATTGTCTACACAGCGCTTTACAAATTTACTCAACAAGCTCACCATCTTCTCCATGCCGCTTCACTTGCAAGGGGACGTTAAGGATAAGTTTGACAAACAGCTTATCCCGAACCTCTCGGTTTTGAATATGAGGATCTCCCATCGTAACTGATATTACCATCAGTTTTGAAATGTATGGAACGTTCCTTGTGATTATAAATCATTTGAAATACTAAGAGATGTAAATAGGTAGAAATTTTTTTTCGAATTATAAACTTCAATTGTACATCCCTGGTTTCACTCTTGGAAAATTCTATATATACACAATTTTTTCCACGCAAACATGTGAAAGAGAATTCAATCTTTGAAGATCTTATAGAATCCAATCTTTGAAGATCTTATACAAACTGATAGAAAGAAAAAAAGAAAAAAAGAGAAGATTTAAATTAATCACATGTCAAATTTCAATATTTAATTCAATTAAAGATGTAATTTGTTGTCACTAAAGATGTGAACTAAGAAGTTGTAACCTTCTTTTGATCCTTTTTGTCTTGTTGAAAGTTACTTAAGGTAATAGTAAAAAAAGGGGTTTTCAAATTCATTATCAAAACTATCATTGTTAATTGTATATTTTTGGAGTAGACATATGAAATTATAAGATTTACTTTAATTGGGAAAAAAAAAATTTATGTTATACGAAAAGAGCAAAAAATAAGGTTACAATTTTTTCCCCCACCAATCTTGATTACAACAAGATTTTCCCTTAAATTCAATAATCAATTTGTTTAGATTAAGAAAAAACTGCAAAATTGAATGACGGTCCATATTCTGTATTATTCCTTTTCCATTAGTGTATAGGTTATAAACGAACTATTAAGAACCAACATAAAATTCATAATGAATCTCTTGATTTGATTGAGAAAACATGTCAAGCCTTGCAAATGTTGGAAACGATCCGAAATACTAAAGCGATTGAAGATGACGAAAAGAGACGAGCATTTGCCATAATTGGAACAATAAAACTCGCAATGCACATGCTAGAGAATTACTTGAAAGATATGCACACAATGTGTTGACGGGGGCTCTTACGCCCTAATTTTGACCCTAATCAGACTGATGTGACCTTGCAGACTTTAATAAACTTAAAGACTAGTATTTGTTAGGGCTGCAACAGGGTCGAGTTGGGTTGGGTTTTTCAAAACCTTAATCTCTACCCTGACTATTTAAACTTAACCCTAACCCTGTCCGACCCTGACAGAGTTAGAAAATGTACAACCCCAACCCTGACCCTGGCAGGGTTGGGCCTAACCCTAACCTGCTCTGATTGACCTTGACAGGGTCTGGTTGGACCGAGTTAACCCTGATTAACCCTGATTCAGGGTCGGATTGACCCTGATATTGTTCCAGCTTCTATAAAGACACTAGAAATCTACAATGAGAAACCATTGGATTCGAGATTCCAGCTTCTATAAATGATTTTTGAACAAAATTTAAACTATAAATAACTTCTTCAATAAGAGAGAATTTTGTAATGACCAGATGTTCAGGTTACAGATGAGAAAGCAGAAGAACCAAATCATTTGTTCTCCATTTCATGTAGCCACAACGCTAGAAGGAACAAGCTACCTCTTGTTTTAGCCTTTAAAACCAATATTTTCCATTTTACTTCTACTACTCCATTTTCTAATTCTAAAGTGTCAAAAAGTGAAATACCAAGAGAACCAAACCAGGTTTTAACACAATCTTAATAAGGCTCTAGTATTGAACACACCGGCTGAAGCTTGATGCGTACTCACAAGAGCTTTTTGCAGGTCTTTGACTAGTAGGCAGACCCACCAAATGTTTTATAATTGAATGCTTTCATTTTCAAATTAAAAAGAGTTTCTTCTAATTTGGAATTCAAACAAAAATTCAATCATTAGAAGTTGCCAATCAGAGAAGAACCAGAAGAAGAGGAAGAAGATATACAACCAAAATTACATTTTTGAGAGAAAGAACTCCAATCCATTGAGTTCAGTTTTGAATGATTGGAAATGAAATAAAAAATTTGAGTCAAAATCATTAAATAGCAGAAGAAAGAACTCACATTCAAAGACGATTGTCGTTTCTTCTCAAGAACACACCCGTTGAAGCTTGGTTTCAACTTTCAAGAGTTGAAGAAGCGGAACAAGGACTCTGGTGCGATGAGAGTCATGAGAGAGAGTCAAGAGTCAAGAGAATCAAAGAGATTGAGGGACTGAGAGTCTGGGAGGCATTGCCGACTCTCAGTCTGGGAGGCGCTGTTAGGTTTGGTTTCAGAGAGAGAGATATTGAGAGAAGAATGTTGAGTTTCAAACTTCAGAGAGAGAGAGATTGAGAGAAGAATGTTGACTTTCAGTCTTTAGACTTCAGAGAGAGAAATTGAGAGGCGCCGTTAGGGTTCTTGTCTTCTTCTTCAGACTCTCATGTCGATTAGACGATTATGTTTAGCTTTAGGGTTTAATATATATATATATATATATATATATATATATATATATAAGGTCGGGTCAGGCCGGGCTCAACCCAGGGGGTCAACCCTAACCAAGCCCAACCCTGCTAGGTTCATACAAAATTAAGCCCTAACCCAGCCCTGTCAGCGTTCGGGCCGGGTTCAACTCAGCTAGGGTTCAGGGCGGGCCTTGGGGGGTTCGGTCGTCAGGGTAAAACTTGCACCCCTGCTATTCGTGATGCTTTCGATAGAATTACGACTGTCTATAATGATCATCTAAGTTACAAAAATGTAGTTATAATATTAAATTTTAAATTTTACTCTATATTCAATTCAATAATATGATCCACCTTCTTAAATTCGGTTTCTCCAATATATTTTGAATTGTTAAGTTGATTTTTTAATCAAGTTTTTACTGACTTTTGCCACATGTAAGAATCCGTTTGTACAGAAACCGTATAGAGATAAAAGTTGGTGGACCCTGGCCTAACCATAAAATTTGGGTATAGAATATACTAAAATATGTGGTTAAAGCTTGAATTGTCTTTGTGGAGAGTTACTGGTTATTCTACTTAATTTTTTGCATATTTCCTCATCAACTTTTTTTTTTTTCTAAATTGGAAAGAATTAATTCAAACCCATACGATGAATTTTCGTAAAACAATTTTACATTCTACTTGTTTCTTCGTATTTTGGCTGAGTTGGGGGTGGGGAAGGGGAGAAGAACCTTAATAAATAGCATTCATTCCCCATCTTATCAAAAATTAAAATATATAAAATTACTTAATGATTTATGTAGTTAGCAAATATGATTTTTTTTTCCTTTTTGTTTTATCCCTCCATAATTCCATGTTTGAATATCTGTTATAAGACATTAATAGAGCTTACAATTTCACATTGGGTTTCGTACTGCCTATATTCTATGTCTATTGAGCTGGAGAGAGAGAGAGATGTTGTATTGCTAATAAGTAGAAAATCCATCTAGTGTGTTTGATTGTAATAATTTCAATTTGCAATAGTTATTCACATTATATTATGAACCAACAACAATTACTATGATGAATTTGTTTGACAAATTGTCTATTAAAAGTCCTATATATAATAATAAAGATACATATGGCAAACTTCTTTATTTTTACAAAAGTGGATCATTCTTTTTTAATGTTCCTTAATAATATTTTTTCCCCCACCTCTCACTCTTTTTTTTTGTTCTTCTTATTTTCTTATTTATCTGCTTGAGTTCGGTCCTGCTTGAGGTTCAAGAAGTTTGGCTGCCATCCTTACCTGCAAATTTTCAATGGATTCATTCATCAATTCTTAGAGCTGGTTGAGAAGTGGTTTTGTAGATGAACTTATTTCATGATGTTACTATGGTACTTGATGGTTATCATATATTAAACCATTTCCTTTTAAATGGTGTTCGATGTATAATTCACAGGGTTTTACATGGGAGGACACCTTATCACCAAGCAATATGGCTAAGTATTTGAAGTTTTTATATACATACCACTACTTTTTACATGACACGACTATCTTATCTTTAAATTTTATTTTATATGATAAGTGGATGTTTGTGAACAAACTATCCGATCTTGAAAAAAATTTGGTACATAATGCATGAAAAGAATAAGGATTGACATAATTATGTTATGATGTTTGATGCTAATGAGGCTTCAGGCTATAATGAGTCATACAAGTTGCATTATGGGGTTTAACTTTTTTCAAAATTTCTAATAACCATTATTTTCTTATATTTATTCTATATTTATTCAAACTCAAATACTCAAAGCTTCTTCTCTGATTTCCACCAAAAAAAAAAAAAAAAAAATTCTATCTCTTTCATGGTACCATATATTGCATGATATGTTTTACCACCACTCTCTTAAATTTATCCTATAATTACCACCGCTCTTCTTTTCTGATTTCCCAAAAAAATGAAAAGTTATATCTCTTTTTCTTCTCAAAGAAATTGAAATTTCTAAATTATCCCCTCCCCTTATCTGGCATCACTCCTTAGCCCTCTGCATTCCCTCACCTCAGCCCTTCACCATCTCCATCTATGCCCCCATCCTACTTTCCATCCCCACCTCCCTGACTCCACCCCTATCTCCTTCTCCCCCTCCCCTCACTACTCCATCTCCAATTGATCTAAATTGAGTTTTAAGCGCCTTTCAATTTTCAGGCATTCTTTGGTGTGAACTTCTTTGACACTCACGTTCAAATCTCACTTTCAAACCTTTCAATTCAAGTGCAAACTGTAGACTCTGTAAAAATTTTTATAAAAAATATTTAATGGGCAACATTATCCTATCTGCTGAAATTAACTGGTAGGAATTCAATTAAAATGGAAGATATAATTATCCTATTTAATATAAGCCAATCTATTCTATTGTGGGAGTGAAATAGATTTGGCAATTACATTGTTATAAATACAATGGCAAGAGTCCCAATAGCCTCTCCACGCATATATTACAAAAAAAGAAACTCATACCCTAAGGAGAGAAGGCTCTAGAAGATTTTTGTCTAAGCTTCAACCCAATAATATAGTCTGAAATCAATCTGCAGCAAGAGGTATGTTTTATCATTCAATATCATCAATAATATTGTTCAATGTATTTTATTTTCTGTAGGGGACAATGGGAAAGGGTTTACTTTAAAACTTAAATAGAGTTTTTCTTACAATTGGTATATATGGAGTTAAAATTATTGAGACAAGATTAGAATAATGTTTAATGTTTTGATTAAAGCAATGAACAATTTGATTTTGACTGCTTTTCTTTTTGGAGCAAGAGAGAGAAGATCTAACACAGTCAGAATAATTTTTGACCGACAAAATTAAACAAATTTTATACCACTGTGAACATCTCATTGAGACAGTGAAGGCGATATAAAAATCGCCGCCACCGGACGCTGGCCGCACCGCCATGTGCTAGTTGGAAAAGCAAGTGAGATCTACTTGCTTAGTTAAAAAAAAGAAAATGATGTAGTGGGACCTGAACCAGGTCAAACATGACCCGAACCGGAACCTAGACCTGACCCGAGTCCAGACCCAACAAGGGTCGAGTCTGACCAGAACCCAGACCAGGAGCAATTCCAGATCGGACCAACCCAGAACCATGACAAACTGACCTGAACTAGACTGGGGCGAACCATCTAAACCAGTGCTAGCCCTTAGGGCTTGTTTGGGTCACAAGCAAGTGATCCCACACACTGGCTTTAACCAGCGCATGGAAGGTCTGATGGACCTCCCGTGACTTGTCTTGTCAAGGGCTACATTCTGTTAGGTTTGTGGATTTTGTTTGGATTTCGGGGACTGCAATTTTTGACTAAAAATCACCTTTTGAGGATATTTTGCAAGGTTTTTTACAATTTAATATGATAAATTAACTACTAGATGATCGTATGAAATGAAGTGCATGATTTAATGAATAATTGAAGTATTATTTCTTATTTTCATTATTCCTATCACATCCCATATAGACTACACATCGAAATTTGTAGATATCATTGTGTAATTGAGTGGAATCCATCAAAGTGGCACACCTTTGCATAGTGATGTCTGAAAATTCAAGATATTTAAAGTGTGAGTGTAGTCAAGTTTGATAGTGCACACCCAAAAGTGGCATTGTCCAAACATAATGGTTACATGGACTTGATAATAAGGATGTTCGGTTAATGGGTTCCATCACTCAAAGGTGATGAGATTTCCAAGGCCATCATTCTTTGGCAGTTTTGTTTGGATATTTGAGAAAGCTAGTGCATAGTTGTACCAAAAGATAAGTGTGTAGTGCGGTTAGTGGTTGATGGTTTTGCCTGCTAGTGCCCATTTGCATCCTTGCCAACTGCAGGGGTTTGTTCTTGTAGGCATTTTATTAGGATTTTGAGCTAGCGCTCCATCAGCTCAAATTGTTCTCTCGTCACATACTAGAGAGAGGGAGGAGGTGATAAATCATCCTTCATCTCGAAGTTCATACCTGGGATCTGTTCGTTCCCTTCTCCGGCGGGTACTCTTCAAGGAGCATCTCCGAGAGGAATTACCTCCCTGAGAAGTTTGTTATTTCGCTGGACACCAACATTGTTATTGGCAGGCTTGTTGCAATTAGCACCTGCGTTATTATTGGCAACTGCATTGTTCTGATTAGCATTCATCTTCACTTGATTGTGAGTTAATCTTGATGACATTCAGGATTTTACAGTGTTTTTAGGTTTTGCTGCGACCTTGCCTTTATCAAGACACTGCCTAGAGCCCCATGGTGGGCGGCCAATTGTTGCTGCACTAACCGGTAAACCTCGAGCTAGCTGATGTCTGCATAGAGGGAAGCAGAACACCAATGGTGATGGTCGGATTAGATAACCCTTAGACCACTTTGATACCTAAATCAGTCCATGAATAAGTAGTATGGAGCAGACAATAAGGATGTCTACTCCTTCTAAAGAGTAGGGGCAGACAGTAAACTAGCAGCAAGATTGCTGTAAGAATTGAGGAGATGAAGTTGTGGACCCGTTTACCTTTGCTTGTTCCTAGTTTATGGGTTTGGAGTGATCCAATGAGTTTAAGGGAAGACTACCAGTTAAGGTAGGAGATCGATCTGGGAGGCATAAATCTCACATTGTCTGAGAGGTCAGCTAGATTCCTCCGCCTATTCGCCAACTTAGATTGTGAGATCCATTCAATCTATGCTTATCTTTCGAGGTCAACCCTCGGATTGTAGGGTGACATAGACTTTCCTCATCGAGGTCAAACATTCTTACAGAAGGATCCTGCGGATAAGCCTTCCTTGTGCAGAATAATTGCTTATTTCTTAATAGCCTGTAGAGCCTTAAGCTCGGTGTGGATCATGGGATTCCCTTGTATCTGCATCCCAAACTTTCCTTTTATGTTCTCGCCCTCAGCGTAACTAAGGGAAGGATCATCCGGTGATACCACATGTCACCCTATTAACGGCAGGGGGTGTAACCCCCATAACAACCATCAATGCAAAATTTAAGATTCATTCTTTGGACTCGTGCTTCTCCTAATCATCACTAGAGCACTCAAGTTTCCTTAGTTGCAAAGGCTTTCTTCTTCACTTCCAACCTTGGGCAATCGGTCTTAAAATGGTTCGATTTTCTACATTCATAGCAAACAATCTCCTTGTTAGCATTTAAATTTTTATGCTTGGTGTATGATTTACCTTTGCCTTCCCTTGAAGGTTCATTGGGTTGAAAGCTTTTCTCACAGTTCGTCCTTCTCTCTTTTGTGTGTGTGTGTGTGTGTGTGTGTGTGTGTGTGTGTGTGTGTGTGTGTGAGAGGCAGAATTCCTCCAAGTCAATTTTGTGTGTGTGTGTGTGTGTGTGTGTGTGTGTGTGTGTGTGTGTGTGTGTGTGTGAGAGGCAGAATTCCTCCAAGTCAATTTCTTCAACACTCTCATCATCCCGATTCTTCTATTGTTTTGAGAGCAATCATCCTTCATTTTGGTACTACAATCTTTTCATCTTGATTGAATTCTATTTCATGGGTTTGAAGTAATCCCATGAGTTTAATCAATTGATAGTCAAGGTCCTTTGCTAATTCCTTAATGAACGTTACCTTTGTCTCCATTTTAGTGGCAACAATCTCAAGATCTTCTTCGCATTGTCGGAGTTCTTGTATATCTTGTTAAGACTTTTCAATTTGTTCTATTAGTAAATATATTGAACATTTCAGGAAATGACTCACTATCAATTATTTCAAACATTTCGTACTCATGAATTAATAAGTTAATTTTGATCTCTTTTATTGTTTAAGTCTCTTCATGGGTGACTACAAGAGTATCCAAAACCGTTTTCACACATACTTATCCGGTTAAATTCGGTCTCACTTAAGACACCTTCCTTGTAAGAATGATATTGCCTTATAATTCAATTGGATATAAACTCTTTTTCATCTTTTTCTTCTTGGTTCCATTCAGTTTTGGGTTTTTCAACAATTTTACCTTCTTCGTCAGTCTCAGTGTTTTTGAGAGGTTCTTTTTCAATCACATCCCACATATCAAGGTTGTATCCACATACAAATATTTTAAAGCTTTTTAGTGTCTTGGATAACATTTTGGGTTGCCACAAAAAATGATAAACCTTTTTTTTTTTAAGGCAATTTTTTTTGTCCCACCTTTTTTACATGAAAGCAACTAGAACCTTAAAAACCAATTAATTATTCTATAATAAAACAATAAACCACACGTGGTTTAACCAGTCCATCGACCGGTCCTTGGACCAGATACAGTCTGATATATTGACTGAGAACCCTTATGGAGCGACTGACTGATAAAGTTTCAGTTTGATTAGCCTTGGTCTTAGCCTGGTAAGACAAAAAACTAAATACAGATCAGTTGAAACTGACCAAACCAGACCTTCTGCCACCTTTATCAATGGTGGTAATTGTTGGTTAAAATTATGTATATTAGTTATCCATTAATTGTTCAATCATCTCCAATCACATCAATAAGATTCCATTACACTTTGCTAGTGTGTACAAGCTTTTCCCCCAAAATTGTCTTTTTTTTTTTTTTTTTTTGGCTAAAGTGAAGCAAAAGTTATACTAATATGAAAAATAATGTACAATAAAAGCACGTCCCACTACTGGTACAGAGATCAAGAAGTCCTCCACTTTCGTAGAGAAGAGATTCAAAGCATTGGAGCAACACAAAAAAAACATAGAATCTAGATGTTCACCTTTGGAGTAGCCATCAGCATATCAATGTTTTTTAGGTTGTTTTGATGGGCTCTTATCGATTTGATTTTGATTTTTTATACGTGAATTTAGTAATAAGTTGGCTTAATTGGTTTTATCGGGCCATTATCAGGCTGATTCCTTTGATTTCCTACTATGTAGTAAATAAAAATTGGCTTAATGAGTCTTATCAGTCCATTATTATTAGGCATGTTTGGTTTTGGTTTGGAGTTTAGAGCTATTCGGCCGGCTAATTCGAGCTTATCAATCAATCCGATCCGGTTCTGCTCCAAAAAAGGTCCAATTTAAGGGTGATAAACGAAGTGGTTTCAGTTTGATGGTGTGGTTTGGTTCCGGTTCAGAGTGTTAGAGGTAAAACCAAAATCGATCAATTTATTAAATAGTTCCAAAATACTAACCAAAATCGATTGTCAATCAGTTTCAGTTATTCATTTTTTTAAATGGCTTTGTTGGTG